>QANX01005894.1:0-169761 GCA_003254975.1 Ochetophila trinervis
TTACATATAATGTTATTTCATGAAAAAAAAATTGATAATATTACTTAGTTTATAGTCAATGTTACTTCATTTATAATATTCCTTTGTTTATGGAAATTGGTTATTGTAGTTTTCTCTAGCTAACAATGTGAATGTCCAAGAGTCACTTAATAATCGAAAATAATGCATGCATTAGGTTAACCTCGTAGAGCGATCTTGCATTGCCGAAGATGAAATCAATGGAGCCTTGGATATAGCATTCTTTGAAGTAATGCCGGCCTTTATCATCGTGAAGAGTGTCTTGTGCTCCAAAGAATCCACAGCCCCATAATGCAGCTTGGTCTCCTGCGATCCTCATCGCTACTGCTTGAGCTCCAACATCACCGGGACTTGGAATTGGAGCTACATTCTAGTTTTCAATTGATTAATTAACATAATCAATCAGTATAAAATATAAATCAAACACAAAAATATATATATATATATATATTTGGTCCTAACCATGAAGCTTATGTTCTTGGCGATGAAGTTGTCGGAGAAAACTTGAACCGAACCGCAATAAAATGTTCCGTGCGATGAATTGGCCGTGTCGTTCCAAGCAATTGAAGTCGAAGCAAAGCCTTGTCCTTGAAATGTTATATTTGGTTTGGTTTTGGGAACAATGACTTTCTCACTGTATAAATTTCAATTGCTCAAAGTTTAGAAATTAACTTTGACAAAAAACAGTATTAAATATCAGAAGAGAAAAATAATTGAAGCTCCAATTAATTCACTTACTAGTAAATGCCGGTATTAATCCAGATTATGTTTCTTTTCTGGCTAGAATTGGAGACTGCATCTACAGCTGCTTGTACCGTTGTAAAATTACAACATCCATTTAGATCCACACAGAGTATTGAGGTTGTGTCAGTATCTGGAGGAGGAAAATTAGGTGGAAAATTGTCGCAAATCGAAACGTTTTTTCCCTTATTGGGTTTTTTCTTCTGATGATGGCTACTAATAAATTTGATTGAGATTAAAGATGGAATAATGGGTGATGAAAAGGTGGTCAAGAAGACATCAATCAAGTATTTGAGAGAGATTAATTGTGGGTTATTATTTGGAGTAGGACTACTACTCATGAAATGCTTGGATGCTAAAATTGCCAAAATGGCAACCAAAAAAGTTAAAGATTTGCTTTTGAGGTTCATTTTTCTTTTTTTCTTTTTTGTTTGCTGAATGAAAGAGGAAAGAGAAAGGAAGAGAGATATTTGAATTGGAGGAAGTGTGAATATAAACATGCACTTGAAGGGAAAGGGTTTGATGGCATGTCTTGCAAATCACCCTGTCCCTGTATATTCTTATTAAGGCAATTTTTTTTCCCCAACCTACCAAACTTTTTTTTTTTAGCAAAATAAAATTTTTCATTAAGAAACTAAATCACCAGATAAATTATTAACCAATTTAGGTTGGCGGATAGAGTCTCAATTAGGAGGAAGCAAACCCCTAAGACTCCTTCGAGCAATCTAATCATCAGCCATATTAGATTGCTTAGATATTAAAAGAATTTACAGAATAAATTTATCACACAAGAAGTAAATATCATGAAACAAAGCAGATTACCACCGTGATGTAGCTTGCAAACCATAAGCAATTCTTTGAAAAGGATCTGAGCAATCCATCTCAACATAAAGTTTCTCAAACCCCATCTGCTGAGCTATTAAGAGACATGAAACATAGCTTACCCTTCAATCGAAAGAACATCATCAATTTGATGATTTGGTTACTAGGTCAATTTGATGCTTGTTCTTTTCTTCAACATTATATTTATTTTATATGCATATTATTTTGGTTTTTATCCTGATAGTTGAAATGATTTTTAATTCATCTTATGCTTAGGACAAGGTATGCCAATTCTCAAATTGACCCTATGAGGGTTTTCATATTTTTTTGAATTACCAAATAATAATCATTGAATTATTTTTCTTAATTTCCTTGATTATTAGGTGTGTGAGAATTCAAAAGAACTTGTATCATTGGTAGTAATTTTGTCACTGGATTATACTTGGAAAAAGACAAAAATTATTGAAATCAAATGTCACCTTTTTTTTAATGTTTGTTTCTATTTCAGTTTCAATTTTTCTATTTATCAACAACACGGATAATGATTACCAATGAGACCGTAGCTTATATAACAACTTTTTATTGAAAATATTTTATTTTATTTTTTAATATTAAAAATTTAATAAAAAAAATTGAACAACCACTTAAAATGTCACACAATATACATCTTAGCAACATATTTTTTCCAAGTTTAATCCAAAAAGACTAGCTTTAACACTTCACCTTTTCATCAACGAAAAGACTGAAAAGTATCATTGCCACAATTATGTAAGCCATTAAAGTGGTGGGTTTTGTGTGAAAGTCCATTGGATTAGCAAAAAGCCCAATTCCAACCCAAGTATTTATATACGTCTCATCTTTTGCAATCTGAAAGCAATTGGTTATTTTTTTGTTTTTGTAGGTCGTTTATCGTAAGGTCTGTCGACTCTCTTGGCCAGCTAACTTATTTTCTTCTTATAGGTTCATTCTAAGCAAGGCAAAGATACAGAGAAAATGTCACCTTCTATTTTAAGTAAAATACCCCCTGTTTTAGGTCACCAGGCCCTCAGAATAAAAAATTAAAAACAATAATAAAAAAAGTGGGTTGTGCTCTTTTACAATACAACATCAACTTGGTTGTTAATTGGCGTCTAATTCTGTAGATATTGAACTTATGATTCAAGTGTGTTATGCCTCGTACTCCAAGTTGCTACTAATTATCGAATCACTCTGCTCTCACTATAAGCTTATTTTAATGACAATCCATATAACTGTCATCTAATATAATGGTCTTAAAACATATTAAAAAATCATCTTTTCCGGATATAAAATTATTTCCCCTTCGTTTGTAATAAATAAAAAATAGATTAAAAAGCATCGTTTATATTTTCAAATGACAGTTTAACAGCTAAAACTGTCATCTAAGAATTTTTTTTATAATTTTTAATTGTTATTTATTTTGTTTTCAGTGACCTCTAAGAAAGAATGGATGCAACAACAAAAAAATTGTTATTTAAAGGTTGGTACCCAAANATTTAAATCAAGATTTATATGTTACCTTACTCACAAAACTAAAGACGAAAAATAACAAAACAATATTGTATCAGATTACTTGTCTTCTTATAGTTGGATCTCCAAGTTTTTGGAACGCTCCAAATTCTACTTGAGCATCTAAATCTGGGTCAATACAATCATAAACATATCTCTGAACAAAGTTCTAGCACCATGCCAAATGTGTGCGAAGAAAAAGAGCAGAGCAAACGAAGTATGTCCAAAAGTAAACCAACCCTTCAGACTACTATGAAAAACACTATCGGATTTCAAAATAGCATGATCTAATTCAAAAATTTCACCAAATTGAGCACATCTAGCATATTTTTTAGCAGTAGCGGGATCGCTATAACTAACTCCATTGAATTAGCCATCATAGAAATTGGTTTTATTTTCTCCCCCTTCGAGTGTCCATATATCTTTTATGCATATACATGCATCATTTTTTTTCACTATATATATTCTAAGCTATTTGTAAATCAGATATTACATATTATTCTCTTATATAATTTAAATGAAAAAATTAATTCAATTTAAATAATAACAGGGGAATAATTTAAATATATATAAAGAAAAAACTAGGAAATAAATATTTTTTTTGTTCCCGCACGAGTATTCGATACATATTAAAATAGGAAAATAGAAATTCCCCACCATATTTTATTTAAACCAGAGTGATATAGTAGTACCCAATTTATTCAGTACTAGATATAATTATTACAGGGTACAAAAGGCACTCATTCAGATTCATGCGGACGTGTGCATAGACGGTAAGAGCAGATTATCCGAATTAACATAAGGGTAAATTTTGGAACTGTATCCGCTCAGGACATCATAAAACCTGGACCATAACATCACGCCTCCATACCTGGATGTGTTTTTAATCACCGGAAGAACATCGCTGATCAGCACTTCAGGCGGTATGTAGCCGCTTCTGGTAGTATTGGGGGACGCCAGTAACCCCATAAACAGCTTCCCCGACTTAAGCTCTGAAGTCCATGTATCCCACGAACTTAAAAGCTCAACAACACCAGCCTCGGGACTATACTCGCACGAAGAATCGTTATAGAACTGAACCCAAACGAAGTCGAAAAGCCCCGTGTGGATGGCTGTCTCGAGATAATAATCAGGGTAAGGACACCGAGGAGCTGCCGATAAATAGTAAGTTTTTGCTGATTGTTGGTTATATAATTCCTTCAAGTAAAGTGCAAGAAGGTCATAATAAAGTGGGGAACCACTGTCGATGAAGAAATCTACGCCGTCCAAAACAGCATCTCCTAGAGGACGCGTAGCGGATGAGTCGGAACCACCCAGATAGGAATTCCAAATTTGGTCCGCAACCCTTTTGGCATCCTCAGCGGATGTTAGAGAAAAGTTTCCATTTCCTCCAATGGAGATGAGGATCTTAACACCCTGGTCCTGACAAGCCTTTATTTCTGGGCCAAATTGGGTGCAATTGCCCCACGGTGGGTAGCAGTGACCATCGAGGTTGAGCCCCAGGTCTTGGCCACCGCCAAATTGATTAAGGAAGGCTATGTTTATGTAGGAATAGAATCCCGTATTACAGGCATCGGCTAGACTTCCTTCGAAGAGGTGTTGACCCCAGTAGGTGGCTATGCCGCCATCAGCCTCAGAGATTTGGATCGAGACCGAGGTCAGGATCAGGAAAATTAGCAGCAGAAGAAGTTTATTGCCTCGAAGAGCCATTTTTTATGAATACGATGAGAAGTGGGATATGTTGTAATTGCCAAGGGTTTGGCACCCCTTTATATAGAAAGGTTCTGAGGGTTTCCTGCAGATTAATTGTGATAATTATTCTACTTTAGCTTTAAAATGAGGGGTAGAAAATGGACGTGGTTGGAGAAAAAATTAATAAAAACACACACGCTTAAATCGTTGAAGTTGATAGATATAGAAAGATTAATGTACATAGTACTGGTCCTTAATTATTGTACTATGAATATGAATTTAATATCTTCACTAGCATATACTAAGGACATTCCTAATTTATTCTCTACTATATATATATATATATTGTAAGAGTATATTAGTTGCGCCATGTCTGCTTAATTAGTTTGTTGTTAGTGCATGTGAGCCAAATCTATCCTGCAGGCTGTAACTATTCCCTGTCTGTATAAACACCGAACCTAAGTTAAACGAACCAAATTCCATTAAAACTTGCAACAATAGCAGTAATCCAAAGACATTTCACTTGAGGACTCCAATGAACTTTAAAGGACTCCTGAACAAGAGAAACATGGCCGTCACTAAGAAAAACATTCCTGCAAAATAACATAGAAATATAGGCCCAAATGGCTGAAGCATAAAGACAAGACCCTTTTGCAAAACATCTTCTGAACTCTTACAACATAAATAGCAATGGGAAACCAAAATAAAACACCTATGAATCCAAAAACAATCCATATGCACTTTGTTATACAAAATTCGCCAACAAATAAAAGAACGGGTAGGAGGAGTATAATTTTTCCATATAACCCAGACAGCCAACTTCGAAAAGTTTAAAAGATGCAAATACATTTCTTTATATGTAACCTCTTCGGAAACCAAATGCTGCCACACCAACTTATTACACTGATAATTTAAAACTTTAGTATTTTGAATAACCTTAGAAATATCGGAAAAAGNGTGGGTTTATTTTTCTTTCTTTTTTTTTTCCAAGTGTTGGGTGAAGGAGAGTAACAATGGAGGAATATTCAAGTTCATAAAGCATCTAAAGCCATATTTTCAGAGGAATATTCAATGTGACAGTGCTAAAGACAGTGAGCACAACTCATTGCTAATTACAGGTTGAAAATTTCCTCAAATGAAAACCAAGTTCAAAAGCACAAAAACAATGACTTCACATAAGAATTGTAAATTTCTATCTGTATATAAATCTAAAATTCTATATATATATATATATATATAAATCCAAAATTTTATCTATATCAAAACCATAAATTATCACAGTAGATTGATCACACCTAGACGCATGTTTCATCACAGTAAAAATTAAATAAATAAATAAAAGCTATATAACAAAGCCGAGAGGTTCAACATTGTCGGCGGATAGATTGAGATCGTTGAATGGCTAAATTCCAAAGAGGATGAGTCGGTGATTTATGTCAACTTTGAGAGCTTGACCAAGTTCTCAGCCACATAGCTTAGAGAAATTGCTTTATGGTCTTTAAGCTTCTGGTTGTCCATTCATTTGGATAGCGAGGAAGAAAGAGAAGGACAACAATTACAAAAAAATGCTTTCCAAAGGGATTTGAAGAGAGAATGAGCGAAATCAAAAGATGTTTTATAATAAGGGATTGGGCATCGCAAAAAACCATATCGGAAGAAAAAAAATGCAAAAACCTCTCGATACGAGCAAAGAGGAATATGAGAGCAGCTCGGTTGGAAGTCGATTCGCAGATTTCAAATGAGATTCGCGAAGAGGAACAGGAGGAGCAACTCTGTTGGAAATCGATTCGCATATTCCAAGTGAGATTCGTGAAGAGGAATAGGGGGAGCAAGTCGATATGCGCGAGTCAAACAAATCCAAGTCCAGTCTTTTAATCCCGTGAATTTTTCCGAGATTAAAAATAAAAGTAAGTGACTTGATGGGATTTGGTAATCGGATTTCTATATCCGATCCCGAGCCACTACAAAACACCGGGTAAGAGAAGGGACCGAATATAGAAATTCAATCCCCCTCCTTATCCGATCAAACAAACACTGCCTATTAGTGCTTCGATGATGGCTTTGGGGATACCAATGCATATTTTTTATAGTCTAGAAGAATTAGTGCAATTTTATTAGCATATGGGATAAATTATAAAAATTTAAGATTCAAAAAACCCTAAATTAAAAATAGAATAGTATCGACTATGGTCAAACTATCGATGGTCTAATCAAATTATCCAATTTAAAGTCATATGACTTGTAATTCGATGGTATATTAAAGTGGAAGAGCATCTTTGCTCCTCAAAAATTTTATATTTTTTATTTGAAAAAGTTATATATTTCAAAATTTTAAAAAAAATTTGAGCTCCAATTAGCTTTTTAAATTAAAAATTAAAAATAAAGAGTAGAGTTTGGCTTTTCAAATATAGAGAGTCAAACTCACTCTCTATATAAAGCTTTATTTATTGATTTTTAATTTTTTAGACATACTTATAATTAAATATATTAATTATAATTTTATATTTTAATTTTTTTAATACTAGTTTAGTGTAGAAATGATAAAAATAAAAATAAAAAATATAATTCATAATTAGTTATGCATAAATGCAAAATAAAAAATGATTATAAATAATGCTACTGGAGTTAATAAAAATTTTTACTCTTTATTCTTTTAAAGTTCTTCAAAATATTTTTTTTATTTCAAATATTATTATTTTTAAATAAAAAACACAAATAGAAATGCTTTAAATGTTGATAAAAGTACAAAACTTGTACTGGAAAATTGAGAACCATTTTATATTACAATAATCGTGATTATCTGCATATATAACTACGCTTTCTTAAAAAAAAATGGGTATAAAGTTAGTTCTAAAATAAGATACTGGAAATTATATATTATATATACACACTACTTTAGGTGATTGAGCTAGTACTGAGAATTATTGTAAAAAATGAATAGCTAGCTGGAAATATAAATCTCACTTTCGGGTTTAATCGAAAAAATAGGACCGTTTTGAAAGGAAAATATATGATAAGGCCACTCATGCTTTTCTGACCAGCCTAAGGAATTTCTACCAAAAAAAAGATCATCCTAAGGAATTTTCCCACCAATCATCGTCGGATGATGATTAATGATTAGGTTGTTCATCTAAAGAAGTTCATAAAATTATGCCTTGAATGATAAAATATACTCAGAGTACATGAACCTGCCACATGTCTTTTTTTTTTGGTGAATAACCTGCCACATGTCTCTTCAGCTTGTCAAGGGACAAATGAAGTTTGGAACGTTGTCCTTTTGTCCTTTTTTATTTTTATCAGTTGTTTTGGTTTGTTATGGGTTGCGCTTGGCAAGAGGCATTGTTAGTGATATTATCATTTTTTTTTTGTTGGTGAAATAGTGATATTATCATGGCCAATCGAAGCGTTGGAATATTTATTTTGTATTCACATTTTTTTTTTTTTTGTATTCACTTGTTAATAAAATATCTATCAAATTAATACTAGTTAAATTAAAATTTTGGATTTATTTTCTTCACAATATATGTCCCTATGTTGAAAAATTATCCGCTTGGAAGTAATTGTCTTCCGCAAGTTAATGGGTAATAGTTTATGAACTTTGAGGCCTTCATGGAATGATTTAATAAATTAATATTTTTAAAATTTTCATATATATTTTTTATTTGGTTGAATTTTTAAAATTGAAAAAAGCCTAAAATCTGTTTTCTTTAATATTTTTCACGCTTCATTTTTATTTTATTATACATTTCGTATTCTTTGGGTATTGATCTACCCAGCTAAAAGATAGACTAACTATCTTATGAGTGATGCCTAAGCTTAGTAAACTCTAAATATTAAATATTTATAAAGATAAATACATTTTAATACTCTACAATTTGATAAATTTGCATATTAAATTTTTAAATTTTAAATGTATAACATTAAATTTTTAATTTATATTTTATACCATATTAGATATTTAAAGTTTCAAGTGTATCACATTAAGTTTTCAATTTATATTTTATGCTACATTAAACTTTCAAATTTCAAATGTACTCCATTAATCTTCCAATTTATATTTTATGTCACAATAAATTGGACCACATTAAAAAATTATTTTTATGTCTCCTATTATGATATAAAATATAAATTAGAATATTAATATGGTATATTTGAAACTTCAAAATTTAATGTGACATAAAATATAAATTAAATGTTTAATATGATATATTTAAAACTTAAAAGTTTAATGTGATATAAAATATAAATTAAAAATGTAATGTAATTGAAACTTAAAAGTTTAATGAACAAATTTAACAAATTATAAAGTATTAAAGCGTGTTTATTTCAATATTTATATATGATAATTATACAGAATTTATATATATATATTTTTAATTATTATCAGACAGTAATTATAAATTATTAAATTATACGGAAAGATACGTTGTATTTACCTTATACATTACATTCTTTTGAAGGAAAATTCGAAAACGACCTCCGGATGGCGCAGGAGAAAAACTCGGGAGTGACATACATATATCCCACGTGGTCCGTCTACCCACTCACATCATGGCACGAGTATTGACTTTTGGAAAACCTATTATCTAAAAAGCAGTAGGATATATTAATTTTTGAATTACATAACTAATATTATTAAAAAAAAAAAAATGACATCCACAAATAGAAAGGCGTGCCCTCTTCTTCCACAATTTGAAACTTTTTTAGGTCATTCTTTTTTCTTTTTTTTTTCTCAAAGGAATTACTATCAAAGAATTTACCTTATCATATATATATATATATATAAAAAATTGAGTGCATAACATTAGGGATTAAACGAAAGTTTTTAATTCAATACAGAATCTTTAAATTCACAAGTTTTTGATTATGAATTGGAGAATTTGATTTTTTTTTTACTTTGAATTGTAATCTTAATAGTTTTACTGCTGGAGTAAATCTAGTAACTACGAGTATTTAAATCGATAAATTACAAAAAATGACATGTTAATTATAAAAGAAAACTTGCTAAAATGCAGTAATAAGGCAATTAACCTCACCCTATCATTATTAATTCAGATCAGGAACATAGAATCAAATAAAAGCTTATAAAAATTTAAAACAATATCTAATTAGAAAATAATTTACTTTTGACGCTCGATATTCATGTATAGTCCAAACATATAACAGCTAAGATACTTGCCCCAATTTATAACCTATATATAAATATGTTAATAACAGCTAATATAATTTAAAATGCTTTTAAATTTGGTATATATGGTGTCAGGAAAAAAAAATTGGTATATAAACAGATTCACATTTGCCTTATTTCATTCACACATAGAGCTGAAAAGTAATTAAGCTGTGTACTCTTTGAGAAGCATTTCTCTAGCTATAACATCGTTTCAATACCCGGAAGCGAAAAATGGTATACTCAAAGGCGAAAGGTTTTCTCTTTATTTTGGGCTTTACTTTTCTTGTTCTGCTTCTCATCTCTTTCGAGAGAGTCTCAGCCCGTGAATTAATGACTACTCAAATTCGTACGTTTCTTACTTCAAAACACGATCAAGTTAATAATAAATCTCTAATTTAACTTGTAACCAGAATTTCCACTTCGTTCTTAAATTTTGAGCATTCATATATTTTACGAATTGATTAAAATGATTTAATCGATTATTTTCTATATGTATAGATAAGGAGGTGGAAAAGGCTAATTTGGAGAATGACGGTTTTGGCAAAGGCCTACACCGGCGAGTAGAAGTGGAAGGAAGTGTGGTTAGGAAAATTGCTTGCGGCATTTGGCTCGTTAAACCCTGTCGGTGGTCTAATGTTTATGAACATATCCATAATCACAACTAGAAACTTGGAAACTTACTGTGAGATCTGGCTCTGGTTTTAATATAATATAATATAATATACGGTTATAATATAATATATAAATTGTGTCAGATCAATAAGATTAAATGAAGATTATGAGAGCTAATATGTCTGTTTGTATTAGTAGTTGAGAATATATTACGCATGTATACTTTCAATCATCAACCCGTGAGCACTCTCTTTACCAAAAAAAACAAAAAACCCGTGAGCATGGGTTTTTTTGTTACTTTATTAATTATTGATGACCTTTATTCTTTTTTTAATTTACTCAATTATCTCGTAAATGTTTATTTGAAAAAGGTATGCTTTTTTTCTTTTCTCACTTTTCTCAAATAAATGTCACTTTTTATTTTCTTTTTTGATAAATACATGTCACGTTTAAAAAAAAATAAAAATAAATGCCGCTTATTCTACATATTATTTACTAGACCAAACAATTTTTTTATCACAATTTGGAGGAATAATTTTTATATAGATTGAAATTTAAATCATGTACTAATAATTTTACCAATCGGCCAAACCTATCTAAACCAAGCTGTTACTGGGTTTTTTATTCATGTGGGCTCATATCTCTTATCCATTATCAAAGCAATTAAATTTTCAGAAGTTATATTAACTTAAAAAAAATGTCTAAAAATTACGGTGGATCAAGCAATTAAAATATTTAAAGTCAAAAAATATATGAAACATGCCACTTTTCATTCATCTAAAGATGTAGGGTTTTTTTGTTGATATATCAGGACTTTTGATAGCTAGATATATAGAAAATGATGCAAAAGAGAAAAGAAGCAAGCTTTTTCACGCAGGAGCCACCAACCATTCCCTCTTTCTTTTTCCCCACTTTCCCTCTCTTTCGGATTGACCCCATTTTTTGGATTTTGAGACTGATTTTGATTTTGATTTTGATCAAATTATTAAAGCAAACTTAACTGTTCACATTCTTCTTCTTTGAAAAAGGTTGAAAGAACTCAAAAAACTTCATTTTTCTCTTTCATTTTCATTCTTAATCAATTTTACAAATATGAAAATCATTTCTAACTTTGGCATCGGATGGAAAACACTGGCTACCATGTCGACGCTCCTCTGATCGGTTTTCTTCTCCATTTGCAGATTGAAAGCACACGAGGACGAGTCTCTGAAAAATCACCACAACACAAGCAATAAGTAAAGAATTTATGATAAGAAACTTTTAGATACATAAACTGGTTGGGAAAATTTGTACAAAATAGATCAAGGCAAAAAATAGTAAGCCCGTAAAAAAAATGAGCGTTCTGAACCAATTAAGATCTTGTTTAGCATAGTTTTTAAAAAATAAAAAATAATTTTTAAAGTTCAAAAATTATTTTTAAAAATATTTGTATAATGTTTTAAAAGTGCTTATGACATTCAAAAACTTTTTTAACCAAAAGAATAACTTTTTTAAAAAATACTTTAAAAAAAAATTAAACAAAAGTAAAAATTAAACCAAACAAAATCAAAGTGTGGCTAAAATGCAGACAAATTGTGTACTATAGAAATAAGAAATATAACAGGGGAAAAAAAGAAGGTACAAAATACGCTTTGAATATTTTACATTATTTCCTGCGAGTTATCATTCTAAGAATCTAGAAATACTGGACACAGTACTCGTATTCCTATTCAAAATATATAAGATTTAATCCTGCACTAGTTCCGTTCATTATCTGATTTATTGAGTTAGATTCTATAATTATTTATGGATGATCCACTCTCTGTAGGCAATATTTGTTACTGCGTGAAGAAGAGTCGTTCTTGCAGCTCCTATAATCATAATCGCAGTGTTACAACCATGTCAAAATCAAACATATAATCTTAATTCACATTTTCTAGCCAAAAAAAAAAATCACAATACGTTATTCCTCTAATTTCTCTATTTCTTTTGGTAATTCTCCAATTTCTGTATCATGATGCCCAAGCCAGCCGCTAATTCATCATATTCTCTAAAATCACCAGTTAATAACATCGTTCACTGTTAAATGAACTATAATTTAACGGCCCTAAACATCCTATGGGATAAAAGTCTAAATGGGAATTTGAAAAGATGCCCATGTGTCAATAGAAATAATAAAAAATGTCAATCTTTTAAAAAAAAAACTGATTAATGTCCATGAGTCATCAATCTATCCAAATAAATATCAATAATTCATTTTCAGTCAATTAATGTCCTAATCAATTTAATTTTCATTACTTCAATTTTACCAAGTACTCTGTTTTTGTACTCTTCACCAAAAATAACAATTATTTTTGTAAATAAATTTGTTTTTGTACTATGTTTAAGAAAAAAAATTATATTTTAAAATTTTTCTCTTGATTATCTTTGTATTTATACACCATTTAGTTTACTTAGAACTCAATTCTCAAAGTATTTTGGGTATAAAGAAAATCAATTGCATTACATATTTAATATTGACAAAAGTAATTTGCATTTCTTTAGTTACAAGCATTGTTGAAGTAATTTATATTTTATTTGGTACAATCATTGCTAAAGTCATATATATTAATTTTATACTTCAGTATGTGTATTTTAAAATTTATTATGATAAAAAAAAAACACAATCTAAACAGTGGTAGTCCGATATATCTCGCCAACAAATAAAGCATATATAAGGGGTATATAAAATGAGGTGGGATACTTAATTGAAACAAATAAAATGTTGACTCTACCACAAAGTATAAGGTCCTACCCGATTAAGTCGGGGTACTAGGCAGAGAGAAACATTTTTTTGCCTATGACCCCACTTCGATTGGGTGGGTCTCTTTAATTGATGGCAGTGTCAACATTTTATTTGTTTCAACATATTTTTAGTCAAGTAGTACGTTATTTTATTATTATTCAACATATATTTTTTATTTTTTCAATAGTAGTAAAATGGATCTGATTTCGATACAAATATCTTGTGATGAATTGTGAACAAAAAATAAACCGTTATGGTGACTCAATTGAATGAGGACCCGGAGAATAACTTTGACAATGAATGTTTAGATGATGACTTCATTGGACGATGAACTTTTGCTGATGATGATCGATGTGGTGACAATGGTGATTATGATTGATATGGTGATGATGATCAATATGATGCTGAAGGCGATGATCGTTGTGGTGATGATGTTATGCACGGTGATACTTTAGAGGAAGTTACTCATGAGGGTGACTGAGGACATTTTCAAATCGGGCGTGCAGAGCAAAATGAAAGTGGTACGATCGGAAACCTAGAAGCACCTACATCTTATGCTCAACCTTTACTTTCAATCTCACCATCAGAGTTGGCGTCATCAAACATTTGAGAAAGACCAAATATATACAAGTAAATAAAAGCTTAAAATGAATATTATTTTATTAGTGCATAATAATATATGCTAGTTAAGCATTCACATTTTAAGTTTTATTTTATTAGTGTAATGAATATATTATTCATAAAAAAAACTAAAAAAAAAAACTAAAATGCTCTAAAGTGAAATTGAATTTCTATATGAAGTATACCCCATCCACAGGTAGGGGATCCTGACTGAATTGGAAAGGATAGAAAACATAATAAATTATGTTTCTGTCTTGTACTCTGCCCCACTTGAGAAGGAACCATCTACCTTCAGGCGGGGTGAATAACTGATAATAATTGATTGAACTCTCTTAAACCATTATTACCACAAAAAAAAAAATACATCTCAAACAACATATTTGATAACTGATGCATTAATAACAATAAATTGAATGCTAAACATGATTTTGGAATATATGACAACAATACACTTACAAAAAAAATCAAAACAAATGATGACAATGAATGTAATATACCCATACAAATATATCCCTCTATATTATCTCGTCCACATGTAGAGAACCTTGCATGAAGTGAAAGAGGCAGAAGACATAATAAATAATGTTTCTGCATTGTACCCCGCCCCATTTGGGAAGGGGCCCCATACCTCCAAGCGGGGTGAATAGCTGATGCATTGATAACAATTGATTGAACTCTCTCAAACTATTATTACCACCACACAAAACACCCAAATGCAATTTACGGTCAATATTTACAAAATCTAAGTGCATTTGTCTCTCAAATCATTATTACCACCATACAAAACACTCAAATGTAATTTTCGGTAAATATCTACAAAATCTATGTGCATTTATTTTATATATTGATAGACACATATACAACATGAAAACTAAAATACGATCTGAGCAAACTACAACATGAAAATGACTAGAGAACAATGAGAAAAACTAACATTGGATTGCTACTCCAATTGCTGATTGGTTTCTTCAGATTCGGTTCGAGCCCACGTCAATGGTCGTCCATGGCCAACATTTGTTGGGTCACTGGCATTCCTCTTTTTTGGTTATTTTCTTTAAAGTTTTTTCGTTTGTTTTTGCCGTCGGTAATTTTTTTTTTCTTTTATGGCCGATATTTAGTTTCTCTTTACTGTCGATTTTTTTAACTCGAGCAATTGCCAATGACAGACAAAAAAAGTATAGCGGAGACTAAGAAAGATAAAGGAAATGTGAGAATAGACGAGGCAGAGTGAGGTGGAATGAAAAATAATGTGAAAAACCGTAAAAAAAAAATTCTTTAAAATTGATAGGGGAATTAATTGATTAAAAATGTTTTTTTAGTATTTCTTTAGATAAATTGATGACTTATAAATATTAATCAATTTTTTAAAAAGATATATTTTTTATTATTTCTCGACATGGACATCTCTCCAACTTCACCTCGATTCAAGAATAATAAGTCCAACATAGAATGACCAGGCCCAAAGGCCTCCAGTCCATCCAGACCATTTATAAGGACAAATATAAATTCTACGTTACGGAGAATCCAATAATTGTAATCCGGTATACTGTTTTTAAAAGTTCAATTTCCTTTTTTTTTTAAATGCGAAGTTATGAAAATAAATTAAAATTGAATTATATATTTTAATAGTAAATTACTGATTTTAACTCAAACACCATCCCTATACTCATGTCTATGGGATCAACTTCATCTAAAAAATTTACTTTCCTGACAAAAACAACGCTTAAAATGCAGTTTTCTCTGTGGAGGTCTATATATTATTATATAGTTATTAATTATTAATAAATAAGATGAACGATCGCGAAATTGTGGAATATATGTAGCCAATAGTATCATATATAGAGGACGACTTCAACAATAAATTCAATTAATAGATAGAATTTTACAAAATTAGGTGCTTCTTCGCGAATTAAATTGACATTATGGTCTGGTGTAAAGAAGATGATGATGCATCTTTCCAAAAGTCAAATTCAAAGTCGGGCAAATCACAAAAGAGAAGCTTCCAAGTTCTGACAGGGCATTCTTTTATTAAAGCTGTGCGTTTGGCTCTCTTGGCATAGACTAGCTGGATAAATTAAATTGGGGCAAATACTCAAAAGGTGTGTTTTTCTTCTTGCATAATAAGAAAACCCTTAATGTTGTTTTTTTTTGGTAGATCATGCTTGTTGAATGTTAGTTATATGTGGAACACGCATAGTTGAATCTAATGCAGATTCCCTCTACCGTCTCAGCTGCGTTTTTATTTTGAAATTGGAAAATTTTTACAAACAACTTCATAAAACAACTTCATATCGTATGTAGACTATAATTTAAATTAGACTTTCAGACTTCTAGATGTTTTATACGGTGAAAAATCAAATGAAATAAATGCTTTTATTTTAATAAAATAATAATTAATTTTTAATTAATTTGGTTTTTAAAAAAATTAAAAAATTGAACTCTCTCCCTCTCTCCTTCACTGTTTTTCTTCTTTTTATTTTTTATTTTTTTTCCTCTGTTAACAAATCTGCCTTTTCTTCTTCCTCTCCAACGCCCACCTCTCCCTCTAAACCCTCTGCCTCTTCCTTTTCCTCCACCTCCACCCAACTCCTCATCCTCACCGTAACCGTTGCAACCGTTGCGACCGGCCGAGGAAACGAAGGACGAGGAGGGGGGACTGGGGACGATGGAGCGATGGGTTGGCCGTGAGGAGGGGAGGATTGGGGACAATGGAGCGATGGGTTTGCCACGGCCATGTCCAATTGCTGAAGGGGAAAGGTCGGGCTCGGACTCGAGCTGGCCAGGAGCTCGTGGTGCGGAATCTAACACCGAACAGTATGGGACCATCGGGTGGCGGAGAGCCACCGTGTCCACGGCCCCGACCGCGGACAATTTTTGCTTAATTTGTTTAATTTGCTAAGGGGAAAGGTCGGGCTGGTTTGCTTAATTTGTTGCAAGTATGACAATTTTTTTGATCTTGTTGGGTGAGTTAGCAAAATTGTTTTTTTCTTTTTGGGTAAATAACAAAACATATGGGAAAAAAAAAGCAGAATAAAAAAGAGAGGGAAAGGAAAAAAGAAAATAAACTCTTTTTTTTTATTTTCTTTAAACTATCTCTTTTTTCTTGGAGTTTTGCTACATTGATTTTGCTATATGGGGCATTGAGCCTCTGATACCAGGAAAAAAAAATAAGAGACAAGAGAGGTCTGAGAGAGTATAAAGAGAAGAGAGTGAAATATTTTTTTGTAAGAGAGTGAGAGAGAAGAAAGGGAGAGAAAAGAGAAAGTGATAGGATAAAAATGGAGGAGAAAAAAAGGAGGAAAAAAATAGAGAGGGAAGAGAAAAATAATAAAAAAATAAAAATAAATATTTAAAATTATACAAAATAAGAGAGGGTATTTATGAAATTTTTCCTTTTGAAATTATATAGGACGTCTTCATCATGTGTGCTTATCATATTCATTGAAGCACTGTTTATCAAGAGGAAATAGCGTTGGTAGAGATTTTTTATTCCCCAAAAAAAAATAGAAAAAGAATAAACTAAATATATTATATATATATATATATATATTTTCCTACTTAGACGAGAAAAGTCTTATATGTCTACGTGTGAACCAATTGCAGTAAAGTCTCAATAGATAAAATTAACTTCTTTTTTTGGGGGGGTAAATAATGCAATAACCACGGTTTTGCTTCAGTTCGGAGCTCGGAACAAATTATAGCTCGAATAATTTTTTCCTCCTTCCATCTTCGTCACCAGAGTCTCCCCATCAAAATACATACATACACAAATATAAAAAAACAATATTGTTCCTTTTTTTATTGGTAGAAAAAAAAAATTAAAAGAGTAGAAGTTGATATATCTTCTACAATTTTTAATGGTGGATCCATTTAACCAATTTATTAATCGACATTTCACTTTTATGTTTAGTTAAACTGATAAATTAAACATATGAACAATAAAAGCATTCAAACTTTTATCTTTTTGGTCAAAAGCTGAAACTTTCACCGATCCATCTCAACATAATTTTGCTCCTGGTAACGAGGACTGAGGAGTAGATGTAGAAAAAGAAGAAATTCAAATTAGAAATAGCAGAAACGCATCTTAACTAACTCTAGCAGACTAGCAGTAGCCGTGTGCTCATCCTCAGGAATCCCCCATCTTTTCAATACGTCAAATCCATGATTCAATCCATCAATTTTGGCGGTTCTCGCTGGACCTTGGAGATTTGAAAGAAGAATTAGAAAAAGAGTCGGACATAAATTGAAACTCAAATTGTGTTCTAATTTTAAATTAGAGAGCGAATCGGGCATAAATTGAAACCCGTCTCTCTCTCTCTCTCTCTCTCTCTCTCTCTCTCTCTTTTTCTTTTCCATTTTTTTCTTCTTGTAAATATGTATATATATATATATATGAATTGAAATTATGTTTTTATCCTATTTTATAATTTTACCACTAAGGCAGTGTTAGCTGGCAACTTTCCTTTTTCCTTACCCTCTTTTTTTTTTTCTTTTACATATATATATATATAATAAATTTTGTTTTATACTATTTTATAATTTTAAAGTAATATTGTATCTTACCATTGTTATTATTGGTTAAATTATAAAAGAATATATAATTAATAATATAATAAATTCATTTAATTTGTGTAATTTTTTTTAAAAATTATTACAATATAACTGTGCAACAAATACAATATAACAATAATACAAAGTAATACAATTTTGATCAAATGCAGTATAATAAATAAATTAAGCTAATACTAAATAGGCTACCACACTACAAACTGATACAATATAATATATTAACAGTTTGTTTAAAAAATATAAAATTAATATGTAAGAATTCAAAAGTCTAAATTACTAGTTTTAGAAGTTAAAATCTTATTATTATTATTATTATTATTATTATTATTATTTTGTTCATATTCTGATATGAACGACCAGTTCGTTTGACCATATTAGACTTTTGAACAAGTAGGCTGACCAGGTAAACTGCAATAAGTTGATTTTGTTTAAAAAAAAATAAAATTCTTAGGTTGATTTGACTTTCAACATAATTCAGCGCTAAAAGCCAACTCAGCCCGTTCGCACACAGGCAACAAACTTTAAAACTTGAAAGTGGACCCCATCGGAACTCTCAAAACGCGCTTACGGCTCAGATAAGACAAGTCAAACACGTTGATCCAATAAAACCACTCAATATAAAGTAAAATACAAAATAAAATAATTTTTCTATTACTTTAATAATGATACTGCCCGTGATTTAGCCTCTCTTAACCGACCAATAAAAGCTTGGAAAACGATTATATTCCATAATG
Organism: Ochetophila trinervis; assembly: GCA_003254975.1. NCBI lineage: Eukaryota > Viridiplantae > Streptophyta > Magnoliopsida > Rosales > Rhamnaceae > Ochetophila > Ochetophila trinervis. Next base: position 19,271 of record QANX01005894.1, read on the forward strand.
CTTTCGATAATACTGCTTTTTTAATTAACAACTTGTGAATCAAAGCATCGCGAAGTTTTTGGACAATATTATTTTTAATGTATTTTTTAAAAGTTTTAATTTTTATATTTTAAAAATTAATTAAGTTTTTTAATATTTTAATATATTTTTTAAAATAAAATGTTAAAATAGAAAATGATATTTGATTATCTAAAAAGTTAAATTTATTTTTTATATATAATTTTTAATGTATTTTATTTATTGTTGTATAATTTTTAATACATATCTATAATTATATTTAATTATATACATTTTTATATATATATAATTATTTTGCTGGTTGTATACCCCATATATTCATGCTCTGCATTTTTTTTATTTTGTTATTAATTATGAATTTTCAAAGTAATGAAAATCTGCATATTGATTCCGACGAAATCCCATCATTTTCAATCCAATATCTAATAACCTATCTTCTTTTACAAACATCCAAAACTTTCAATTCGTCCGGAAATTTGGACCCCTCCGGAGGTGGGATGGCTGAAAGCAAATTCGGATGCAGCCTTTTCAAGGGGAAAGGCAGCGCTGGGGTGTTTTTTAGAAATGAGGTTGGCGAGGTGGTGATTGCTAAGTCAAAGGTGGTGGCTGCTATATCAGTTCTTGCAACTGAAGTGGAAGCCATCCAGTGGGCTACGGAAATAAGCAAGCTGAAGGATGGATGCAGGTGGAGTTCTCTTCGGATGNAACATAACCTTTTTTTATTTATTCACCAAAAAATAAGAACATTTTTATTTATGTTTAATCGCATTACTTATAACATTTACCCTAACCTTTAGTAAAATTACAAAGATAGCTCTTTTATTTTTTCAGTATATTCATCATTATTACTTTAACTTGAGTTAAAACTTGTTGTAATATATTGAGTTCAAGCAAATTGACACACACACACCCATATATATATAGATTAAAATTTGTTGTAATGTATTGAATTCAAGCAAATTGACATATATATAGATTAAAATATCTAATATTGGTTTTTTAATAAAAAGTAATTAATTTAAATTGAATATCACTTTTCAAATTTTCAATTTAAAATCTTAGTTTACCGTTACATGCTTTTAAGCATTTTTTTCATATAAAAAGAAGAAGAAAAATAACGTATGTAAGGGAGTTTTTTTTCTTTTTCTTTTACGAAATTTCCCGAAAATTAAAATAGTAAAAGACGATACGCGAAGTGATTTATTTTATTTATTTATTTATTTTGATCAAACGAAGTGATTTATCGGATATACCCGAAGGGACAAACGAAGTGATATTGTTGGGCCGAACCGCGAATGACCACCGACCGTACTTCCCCGTTTGATTGATATTAGTAATTTAGTATCAAAATAACGGACGGTTCCTTTTAGATCTTGGTAGGAAAATTGAGGGAGAACTTTTTTTTTTTTTAAATTTTTTTACAAGAATAAATTAACATAGTTTTATATATTTATTTATTCCGAAAATGAAAAGTCCAAAACAACAAACCCCGCAGTGGAAGAAAAAACCCAGTCCCTATATTCTCTCTCGGTCTCTAGCTCCTCAATTTCTTATTGTATTTACACAGTGCCTCAATCCCCTCTTTGATCCTCATCTTCTTCGCGACTTTTGACTGGTAAGCTCCACTCAGATCCTCACCGCAGTCTTCTGTTTTCTCTTCCGATTTCATTCTCTTCGTTTTGATCTCTTTCTCAACTGGGAATTCAAGGTTCGGGGTCTTCCAGTTTTTGTAGGATCATAATCTGCGCAGCGGAGGGGATATTTACGTTTTGTTAATCATTGGAGTTACTCATAATTATTATGTTTTGGTTTGTTTGTTTCGAGTCATAGTATTATGATCTAATTGCTAATTTTTTTTTTCCAAATTTGTTCGTTAAATTCTAATCGGTTTTCTGTTCATTAGCTGATAGGTGAGTTTTTAACGACCATTATTTTTGTCTTTTTTAAAATCGGGATCAAATATTTGGGTTAAGTATCGTTTGCAAGGTGAGCAAGTGAAGTGATTTTGGTGCTATTATCAATTTAGCCATTCCCAAATTCACTATATTATTTGAATTTCCACGGAATTGATGTCTTATTCGAAATGCAATTTTGTTTTTGTCTACCTTTTCCTGAATGATGGGAGAAAACTTATTCATCATTACCAGTGAATTACTGATTATGATAATGTGATCTTTTGTTCCTTAGAATTAATTAGGTAACGTTTTTTACATTGATTGTTTGGACAGAATTTCATGATTCAACTTTTGGGTGGTTTTTGTAGGAAAGTTTGTTGCTTGCCTGCTTGAGTGAAGGCTAAAGACATGGCTGGTAATGCAGTAGCCTGCGCCGAGAGGGCGACAAGTGATTTGCTGATTGGTCCAGATTGGGCAATAAACATTGAATTATGCGATATCATTAACATGGACCCAGGGTATCAATGCATTGTTTCTTATATATATTTTTTTGTGGAAAGCTTGTGCGTGCCTTTCGTTTTGAACTCTGGTTTCTGTTTTGTGAAATTTGGATTACCTTGATTGCTCAAGAACTGTATATGTTGGGTAAAACAGGGTGCCTGTTTGTAATTAATTTTGCTCATAATTTTGAGAGACGATATACAAAGGTTGATTAATCCTCTGCCAAAGGAGAGCAGTTTCCTTTAGATCAGGTTTTTAGCATATGTTACAAAGATTCAGTGCAAACAACTATCTTCGAGTCTTTCTTATAATAAGAAATAATAATAATATGTTTATAGTAACAATGTTATCTATAACAAAATTCTTAAGTCAACTAAGCCTTTTTAAGTAACCATCAAGACACGCCAATCATGCCTTTCTTTACCGGTCTTTTCGAACACATGTTTGGTGGTAATTTTGCTTCTCCAGAAGTTTGTTTCTCTCACCACTATTATGGTGATTGCATGTATTTTTTATAAAAAAGAAATAAAATTGTAAGAAGGCATTAGCAAGGTGTTGCTTCCTCGAAGGAAGTGTTAAGTAGAAACTTTCACTAAAGCTAATCATTTATTTTGCACTAGTCTTTTAGCATCCTTTCGTTTATGGTGTTACTGGATGTTCTGGACATTTATAATAGTTATCTTGGTAGAGGACTGAATGGTATTTTGCAGTTTTATTTCTTATCTCAATTATAAGTTGTCTTTTTTTTGCTGTTTTCATGATCTTGTTGCTCCTAGGATGACCTTCCTATTTAAGTTTTCAAAATAAATGCTCTTGTATTGATTTTTGGGTTTGAATTCAATTTGAAACTGCAGGCAAGCAAAAGATGCATTGAAGACCCTCAAGAAGCGCCTAGGCAGTAAAAATCCTAAAATACAACTTCTGGCTCTTTTTGTTAGTATTGTTCTTTTATCTTTTGAGATTTTTGTGATATGTAGTTTGATTTTCTAATATCCTTTACGTCAAAACTTACACTAAATTAAATTGTTGTTTCGTAATTTTTTTACTTAATATTATAAGTTTGTGATCCAAAGTCACTGTTATCTTTCCCTTGCAAAGATCAATTATCTAAAAATGCACCATGTCTATATATCTTTCTGCTAATGCATCAATAATTGGTTGCATTTTCATGTGTTAACAATGAAGAAACTGTAGCTCAATTATGATTTTTTATTAATTAGAATATTTTTATCTAGGCATTGGAGACTCTCAGCAAAAACTGTGGTGAAAATGTTTTTCAGCAGATCATCGAACGGGATATCTTACATGAAATGGTTAAAATAGTCAAGAAAAAGGTATCCTGGTTTTTCTTCTGACTATATCATCTATTTTGTTTCAGTTGTTCCATTTTGATTCGGAGTTGTTGCTGCCTTCCCTCATTTTCTTGTGGATTGCCAGGACTTCTTTTCTGATTTATTTGTTTAATTTCTGCAGCCAGATTTGAATGTGAGGGAAAAAATTCTGATCTTGATTGATGCCTGGCAAGAAGCCTTTGGTGGACCCAGTGGAAAGTTTCCCCAATACTATGCTGCATATAATGAATTGAAGGTGATTGGTTTTATCATATTTTTTCTTTTTCTCAAATTTTAGTCTTGAGCAGTTGCTATATTTTCTTTTGTCAAATGTTTCCATACTTCCCCAAGCAGTTGGGCTGAGTTGAGTTCACAAGGCTGCTATCCTGCTTGATTTAGCATACAAGAGTATTGTCATAAATTATCTACTTGAAGTGCCAATTCCATGTCAACCATATGGTAGGTGCCCATTGGTCATATAATCCAAATGTATGGTAGTTCTATGCTAGAATCCTAGTAGTCTAGATTCTAGTATAATGTGGACATTGTGGACTATACAATCTTTCACTCATTGTTATGAGACTTTGTGGTGCTTTCTGCTTGACTAATGGAGAACCTAAATTGAAGTTTCTGTGCTGAAAGTTTTTTGTTATGGCTTAAACTTTTTCTCCTGCATTTAGACATTTCTTTAATAATTTTAATGTCCTTGCAGCATTGCTATTTTCAAATTGTATGTCCATGTCGATTGCCTCCTTTCATGCAAGATGCTTAGTATATACTTCCTTTTCAAGTGATTTCGTTGTTTCTTTCCTTGTGATATAGATCTGCCTTTTCAGAAAGGAAAATATTGCATGCCCTTATATTCTGGTTTAATGTTGCTGGGCCATGAATTATGCGAGAATCATGGTTTTAATAGTTTGAACTCAGCTTGAAAGCTATATTTTCTATCTTATTCAATTGGTGAAAGTTGAGGAATTGGTGGTTTTATTTTCATTCTCAAATCTAATGGATGATTGCTTTATGAGTTTGGACTGGTTCTAAGATTTCATATATCTTTGTATTAATGCTTTAAAAGAGAACACTTACTGCTTAAGTGTTTAGAAGATTGTTTATCTGTTTGTCTTATCTTCTAATTTTTTTTTTGTTTCTCTCGTTTTGTTTTCTTCTTTTTTCATATCTGATATTATAGTCAGCTGGAGTTGAATTTCCACCACGAGAAGACAACAGTGTACCATTTTTTACTCCACCCCAGACTCAGCCAATAGTTCCCCCTGTTTCAGCATATAATGATGATGCTGCTATTGAGGCTTCTCTACAGTCTGATGCTTCCGCCCTAAGGTGCTATTTCGATTATTATTTATATGTTGATTTACGTATTACCTCAACTTAATTGTGTTGAAGCATTTAATTCTATAACAGTCTTCACAGATGCATTTGCTTCTGTCATGTACGCCTTTGTATATTTGTGTTTTACTTGGTGAATTATTAATCAATATATGTTATATGCTTCTAAGTTAAAATTGTATGCGATCAGTTTATCAGAAATTCAAAATGCTCGGGGACTAGCAGATGTCTTAATGGAAATGCTTGGTGCCTTGGATGCAAAGAATCCTGAGGTATATATTCTGTCCTCATCTCAAGTGCATTTATTTTGGCCTATGCTTTTCACTTGATTCTTATCCTCTACATGAATCACAAATACAGCCTAATGCTTGTTGGTTCTTTGGTTTTTGCATTTCTGAATATTATGACAGGCTGTGAAGGAAGAAGTCATCGTTGACCTTGTTGATCAGTGCCGTTCTTATCAAAAGCGTGTCATGCTTCTTGTGAATAATACTGTGTAAGAGATTGATTGAACTATACAGATCCTTATATTTAGTTTGATGATACTGACTGTAAAGATTTGTTTATCTTCCAGAGATGAGGAACTTCTATTCCAGGGATTGGCACTAAATGACAATTTACAACGTGTACTTGGGCGACATGATGACATTGTGAAAGGAGTTCCCCCTAATGTTGGAGGAAAAGAAACAGAATTTTCAGGAGTGTCACTTGTGAATGTCAACCATGAGGATGATGAATCAGAAGATGACTTTGCTCAGCTAGCTCACAGGTAGCAATTTTCGAAGATTCTCTTGAATTTAATCTGCACTGACATTCATACTTATGCAGATGTACAGGTATAGATTCATAAAATCACACGCGCACACACACATGTGCCATTGATCCTTACTAAAATATTTTTTTCTGTACAATATATTTCATTGATTTTACTTGTATGGGGTATATATGGGATTTTTTCATTGAATGTTTATTGTTCACATTATTGATGGTATTTAAATATGATATTTACCATTCCCTTTTTTTCTTGTTTCATAGAAGAAATTTGATTTAGTTGTATAATGTCAGGTCCTCGAGAGAGAATTTCCAAGGACATGGATGGAAACCTGCCAATGCGAAGACTGATCCTGTGCGAATTAGTCCACTTGCTCCTCCACCCTCATCAAAAAAGCCGGTATTTACAGATTCTGGATTTGTTGATTATCTAAGTGGTGATGCCTATAAATCTGAAGGGTTTTCCAAAACATCAGAACACACCTCTCATGCAGTTAGCACAAATTCCCACTCATCTTCCAACGCTTTAAACTCTAGCTCATCGCCGTTGTTCACTGCGCAGCCTGTATATGACGAGCCAGCTCCCATAAGCAAATCTGCTGATCAGCTGCATCCAGCTCCTTTGGAGTCTCAGTCACCCGGCTTCCTTCCGCCCCCACCATCTAAGCATAACCAGAGACAACAGTTTTTTGAGCAACAGTCTTTTCCAAGCGGTGGCTCTCAGACAAGTAGTGGATCCAGTTCCTACGACAGTTTAGTTGGACAGACTCAGAATCTCTCGCTTAACTCTTCTGCCCCAACCAAGCAAGTAAAACAAGAAGATGCTCTCTTTAAAGATCTTGTTGATTTTGCAAAAGCCAAGTCGTCTTCGCCTTCTAAATCCAATAGGTCATTTTGAGTGATCAGAGAGTTTGGGTTTTTATTAGTGGTACAGCTTATGACCATCGTAAATCAGATTTTACATCAGATCATGAAAATATTTTTATTAAATAATTGTTGGTAGGAACCTTGGGTTTTCGGTTTGTTCATGCTTTTTAGCTGGTTTATTTTGTGATGGGCCGCCTATTGCACATAATTAAATATATTCAATTTCGTTTTTTTGTTTTGTTTTGTTTATTTATTCACTGTTGTTTTTGTTTCAAATGAGTAACTAAACCATTCTTCAAAGCTTATCTGTTTATTTTTCTGTGTTAGACCACAGTCTGTTTTTATGGAGGAAAGGCAAGGACATGTAAAATACATAATATGATTAAGAATTTGAGATTGGCAAAGTAAAATTTTGAAAACATACCAAGGCTCATCGTCTTATTTTATTTCTAAACGATTTAAATAGGATTCCAGGTTTGAGATTAATTCAAAGGGTAAAAAAAAAACCTGTTAAAACACTAAAGGCCATTCTGTTTCAGTTTCCGTTACGTACTTCTCTCCTAATCTGCATCTTCTTTCACTATTATGTACAAATCTTTCACATTCATATATGGAAATATCGGGTCGGTACTATACCCGTTAGTTTATGCCCCGTGCATGATTAATTTTCTTTCCTTTTTTTTTTTGGGGGGGGGTGGTAATTTTCTTGGTTATATAAATTGAGTCATCATATTATTTAGGAACATACTATATGTCTGAAAAAGTATAGTATTTATATGTCCTCAAATTTGGGAATAATAAATATGAATTAATATTATACAGTTTACAGATTCTAGTAAATTGGAAAGATTCCTTCTAAAACAATGAGAATGGCTGAGGCCAGAGTGATAAAGCTATGAAATTTCCTTGCCAGAAATTGCTCAAATATATATATATAAGACATCTTACCAATTAGTTTTTGCCTCCTTTGCCGTCGAGCTTTTCTAATTAACCTCTGTGACTCTGACTATGAATAGTTTATAATGTTCCGTGACAATTACACACGAATCAAATATTAATCTTAATTGACTGGCAAATTAAGTTCCTCAACATCTACATATACCCAACAAGCTAAGAGCTCTTCTCTCTGTTTCTTTGTATTTCTGCTACGGGAAAATAAGGAAGATGGACAACAGAGACGCAGTACTGTTTGCCATTCATACATCTCTGGGAGTTCTTTCGGTGATAATAGCCATAACCACTGCTTGCTACTGCAAAGTCCGTATGCGCCTCCACGCGGCCGAAGCAGACGAACCTCCTCCTCCTCCTATTAGCAGCTCCTCCTACTCCCTCACCATTGATGAACAAGGCGGCCTCGACGAGTCTACTCTCCGTAGCTTCCCGAAGCTTCTATATTCTTTTCACTCCAAGCTCCTTAAGGACTATAACTCCTCTGCTTCTTCATGCTGTTCTATATGCTTGGCAGACTACAATGAAAAAGATATGCTTAGGGTTTTGCCTGGTTGCCGCCATCTTTTCCATGTAAACTGCGTCGATACTTGGTTACGCCTTCATCCTACATGTCCTTTGTGTCGAACTTGACTTCCTCCACCAGTTACTTGGTTTGGCAGTTTGTTTCTTTTTTCCCATTATGATACATGAATATTAGGTCCTAATATTATAAAACTACAATAATGTTCTTATAAATTTGAATTTGTAAAAGATGGATTGGAATTTGATTATATACTTTTAACATATTTGTATAAAATTCGTTATATATGAGAGAGTTTAGCCATTTACACACATGAAACATAACATCTTTGGTCTTGAATAGATTGTCCTGATGGTTTTTATTTTTGTTATTGGAAAAATAGGAATTAATCGACCTCGCGTAGCACATTATGTTAATATTAATGTGTTCCGAGTCTTAACAATTTGTATTGCTTATATGTATAGGGGATTAAAAGTATATTTCCTTGTTTCTTTTTCTTTTTAATAGGAGCTAACTAATAATGTTCCGGAATTTGAAATACTCGCTAATCCTATATATAGAAATGGGTATAGATATAATGTCATAGGCATACAGTCCCAAGTTAAGTTGATTAATTTACTGTTAACACTCCACAATAAGACTCTGCAAATACAAAAGTTTATCATAAAATAGAATATTGACGCTTAAAAAGCACTCAAATTAATTTATAGTTTAAATTCATTTTAGTATTTTTTTTAAATTTTAAATTTGTTTACATAAAAGTTTCTACAATTAATTTGTGCAATTGATACATTTTAAATTGAAAAAATTATACTTTTGTCCAATTTAGGTCCAATTTAGTTAAAATTGATGAATTTTATCAACTTAAAGATCACTTGCATACCAAGTAATTTTCAAAATTGATTTTTTTATTTTTAATTATACAAAAAATTAAAAAAAATTAAAAAAGAGAAAGAAAAGTCATAAATAAATTTTAAATTTTTTTTTATATTTTTTAATTTTTTGTATAATAAAAAATAAAAAAATTAATTTTGAAGATAATGTATTATATATGTAACTTATAAATTGATGAAATTTATCAATTTTAACTAAAATAGATAAATATAAAAAAAATTAATTTAAAAAATATAAATTATACAAATTAATTATAAAATTCTATATAAACAAATTTAATTTTAAAAAATATTAAAATACATTCATACTTTAATTTATCATGACAGCCTAAAAGGTATTTGAGCTCTTCATAAGTAGGTTTAGCCAAAGTGTGTTTAGGAAGGCTAATATTAAGATGGGTAAATTAAAAGTCAATAGGTAGCTAATTGGGTGACAACAGGCCTCTGCATATATGGATACCGTTTAAGCACGTGCCTCACTTGATATGTGGGGATACCGAAAGGACACCTCTTAATTCTTATTTTTGAAATATATTATATACACTGTACAGTCCGGTTTAAGTTGGAAAATAAGTGAATATGGTTTTACAATTATCTATTTATAGGTCAACTTCTAAAATCTATTTATCATATATATAATAAATTAAACCATAAACAAAAAAAAATATTATATCATGTGAATGACAGTCAGAGTGAATTTTTTTTATTAATTAAAAAAATCATATTGTAACACAAATTATCATATAAATCCAAATAATATCAATGATATTGATGGGAAAATAGCAATACTATTACTGATATGTAATCAATTAAGGAATAACATTTTGGATTCTATATATTAATTAATTCTTTCGTAGCTTTACACGATTCACGGGTGGTCTCCATATCACAGAAATGGAGGATTAGTACCACTGGATATATAAAGGGTAAAGGGTGGCTTCTGATAATCACCCTGTCGCTCTTAGATTTCCTCTTTAGATATTACAACTATCCTTGCAATCATTACAGTACATATTTACACGCACTGACGCACATGGCAGCAATGAATGCATATTTGGGACATCGAGTTTTCAACGGTTGCAAAATTTTCATAATGTTTACCATACAATTTTCAGCATAAATTTAAAAATATAAATCGCAATATGTTGGTTGATAACTTAATATGTATCCACAAGCTTTTTAATATGCCTGTTATAAAAAAATTATATGCATATATATATATATATATTTAAAACTTAAAAATATAGTTATTTCATTTTATTTGTTAGAGGAACACAACAAAAATTAAACTACCATATTTTTTATTATTATTCTTTATTTTTTAATAAAAAATTATTTTTTTTTCTTTTGAATATTATAGAACAAATTCAAAAAATCAAAATGTTTTGTTAAATAAAAAAATAAATAAAATTATTAAATGTTCATTGAAAATTATAGGTACATTAAGTATGTGTATTAAATTTTTTATATGAAAAGTAGATTTTACTTTTTACATTTGAAGAACCAAATCTCGTTAAATATTTTAATTTTTTCATTTGAAGAGTTTATTAGAGTTGCAAATTGAAAATTGCTCTTTAAACTTAAAAAATTAATACTTTTAAAGAGTTCATTGAAAATCTTTTACAAGCAATAATTTACGTACTATAAACTCCGTATATAACTCCTCTGTTTTTTCTTAGAGAAGACTTTATTTTAAAATATACATAGTATATACATATTTTTTTTTATAATACATAGGATATATATGGTTCGACTATTGTAAGTATATTTGATAATTTTAAAATAAAAACTGTTACTAATAGTAATTATTATGATGTTTTATCATTGGCTATTAAATTATTAATAACAGTCTGCATTTTAAAATTATCATATATACTTTACAATAGCTTTTATATATATAATAAAGAACTCTTACTTACGCCCTGGTGCATATGCATCACCTATATATAGTCTATTTCTTCAAGCTGAACACTGGCATTCCCATTATCAATCTGTTGAGGTAACACAATATTAATTATACGAATCTGCTCACCTGAAGTAAAAAGGTACAACTTTAATTAGTCCGGCAATTAAAGGCTTTAATATTAATGTATTATTAAATACATACATGACTATATATAAACTAGATATGTACGTCTCTGTTATAACGGACTTTATCAACTTCATTAACCAAAGACCAAAGCTTACTTCTCTTGATCAGTATGTACAAGGAAAAGGAATTTGAATAGGAAAGGGGAAGCTTTCCTTTTTTTTGTTTAGTCTCATCCTCACAAATAGGCGGAAGAGTAGTGAAAAATAAATTGGAGTAAAACCAGAAACGAGAGGGGTCTTCCTAATTGAGGATCAAATTTAGAATTAGGCAGTAAATGAGTAACTTGGCATGCAACAAGAAAATGATCTTCACGAACTTTCTATTTTATAATTAACTAATTAACGAATGTTTTTGCACTGAATGAAGGAAGCAGAGAGAGCCGTATAATAGATAAAATTGCATAACTATCCCTCTTAATATTTCACAAAAGCACAGCCATAATAAATTTTCTCGGGAAAGAACATAGAAATAAAGAGAAGAAATATATATTAACAATAATATAGTATAAATAGAAGACAAAGATGGCTAACTGTGATAATTGCAATTGGTAATGAGCAGGTGGTGAACGACTTGTTGGCTTGCAAGCTTCAAATTCTTGAAAAAAAGGGCCAAAATCTTGCGCTTGATTCCTCCTCTAACGGGAGGGAAATGGCTACTCTTGGTGCTACCTCCTTCTAAAGCCCTTGGCAACACTATGGATTTGAACTCCATAGCCTCTACCATCAGTACTACTACTACTACTGTGTGTGGGTGAACACCGAGTAGTATTGTGTTTCGTCGATGAAGAGAAGGCCAGAGAATATAAATATCTATATACATATATAAAGTTAAATGAAGTTGTTGCATGAGAAATCGTGCCTTATGGAGATATAGATTAATTCTTTTGCGACGAGGAACCTTCGTGCCACTTTCATGCACTTTACTGTTGCTCACATAAATTAATATTTCATAATGGAGCCAATACAAAGATTTGTTGTTTAGTACTGACCCACGAACTGGTACAGCATAGCCCTATAGGCCACGCGAGCCTCTTCTATAATTTTCATATTACTTGAGTTTTCATTCAATTCCATATTCCAATAGTCTCATTGTTAGTAGATCTGCAACGCTATATATAAATATATTTCTTCCGGATGATCAGGACGTATACGGACGACCCACGACTTCAAGTTATATATGTTAAACGCATTGGGAACCTTCTCAAAAGTGCTGATCAAAAGCAATTTCTGCTTTACGTACGGACTGAAACCCCTGTTGTTAAGTAGGGTTCGTGGAGTATAAGAATAACAAGGACTAGCTTTTAGTTAGCAAAAAAAAAAAAAACAAGGACTAGCTTTTACTCACTGTGCTTTTGAATTTTGATACCACAGAAATATGTGCCAAGTAAAAATGAGATGTTAATTCGTTCTGTACCTAAAAAGAATGAGAGGAACTCGTTTTTCATGGGGTTAATGTCAACTGCAGTGTTTGAGATTTAACTTCAATTAAATTTAATTTTTCAGGTTAAAGCAATACATATGCAGTTCTATATGCATATGTAATTATTATTATATTATCGATTTAATTTTTTTTTCAATAATAGTTAGATAAAAGTATAATAGTAATTGCATATATCAACAGAGACTCCATATGTATTATCAAAAATTTAAAGAGTTAAATTTAAATTAAATCAAATTTCAAAGTTTGCTGTTAAAATTAACAATTTTCATCACCATAGCTGTATCATGCATGTACATCAAATGTTGGGGCATTCGCTTAATTTTTATTAGACTTGTCATAAATCTATTGTTAATAACAAATATAAAAACTATCGTCATAAAAAAATAAACTACTTAGGTGTTGTTTGACAACCTATTCATTTTTTATTTTTTGTTTTTGATAATTAAAAATGAAAATACGTTTGATAACCTTTTTTTTAAATAAAAATTTTTTTACATTTTTTTTTTAAAAAGAAGAAATTAAAAAGTCATTTTCATTTTTTTCTTGTGTCTTTGATAATGCCATGATACAAAACAACTCGAACAAAGCTTGAACCTAAGACTGCCAATACTGGCACTGTCCAGATGTGATTGAGATTGTCCAGTTGGGACCAAAGCTTAGGACCGTCCAGTAGGAGTGGGAACCCAAGACTGCCTGATCCGGGCTGGAAGCCAGGACCCCCCGGTCGAGGCAGAACCCGAGACCTCCCAAATCGGGGTAGAACTCAGGACCGCCCAGAACGGGCCAGAATCCAAGACCACCCCGGTTAGGGTCAGGATATTAATCGAATATGGCTAAGATTCAGTGTTCGACATTAATCGATTATAAATTTGTTTAAATTTATTTGTAAAGTTTTTAAAAAAATACAAAAAATTAATAAAAATAAAAAAACAAAAAAACAAAAATGGTTACCAAAAATAATAATTTTTTTTATTGTTTTTCATTTTTTTTCTTTTTAGCAAAAACATAAACTATAAACCAAAAATTATAAACCATAAACGAAAGTTAAAAACTAAAAACTAAAAATAATATATGAATGCATTAACAAATGGATCCTTAGTGTTGTGGGGATTTTTGCCCATCATTTAGGCCCAATACCTAGTAATCATGGGTAATAAATTAAATACCCAACAATGTGGTGGGCCGCCTAAGCCCAGAAAATATCCTAAGCCCATAAACTTGGGTAGAGACACTTGTCTCCCATCTGGGACATTAGGCCATCAGTGAACTAATCCTGACCCTCCATGTGTAAGTTATGAGGTAAATGATAAAAAGGGCAAAAGGGGGAAACCGAATTTGGAGCCACACGCAGCCCAAGACACCACCAACTTCCACCTAACCGCCACCCTCTCCCTCTCCTCTCTCCTAAAAATCCGACTGCCTTGACTTGGTGGATTTGGAGACCACTAAGCCATGCATTTGGGGAAATTGGGAGGATTTGACCTTTCCATGTGATGATTACATTACCTAATAAAGCAAAAATCACTGTTCATCATCTCTCTCACCTCACACAAACCGGACAGCCCTCATTGGGGATTTCTTGGGACTCCTTCTCGGCCAGACAATGTTTTTCTTTCCTAGACTCTCCCAAAAAATTGTCCGACCCTTTCTCCTCCGAGTTTGGCTCCCCTTGCCCCCCTTTTCAACCATTTTTCAGTCATTTTTCATTGTTTTAGCTGATAAACAAGGGATGATCACTGACTTAAGCATCGGAGGGAAACGTCGGCCACCATGCCGGCGCCCCCCTAACCGGTTTGGCTCCGGTTTTGCAGGTACCCGAGGAGCCCAGCCCGAGACGAAAAACAGCCACAACACTTAGTAATCATAATTTTATATTTATTACTAATATAAATTTCTAGTGATAGATTTTATGAAAAAAGTTATCAAAATATTCTAACTATTGAATAATTATATATTTATAACTATGTTATACGTTACACTCCAATTTATAAAAAAATATTAAAAAAAAAATATTGCTTTACTATGATGAATTTTGATATTTGTCACCACTTATTACCATTATTAGAAAGATGGCAATTTATGTGAAAATTTTTAATCAAAAATGTTTAATTTAATTAAATTTTTTAATATTAAAATTTTAATAATAAAAAATAAATAACATTTTAAAATATAAATTTTAATAATAATCCTTTGCTAATGTAACAAATAATATTTTTTTATTATAATGGATGAAATTAGATGAAATTTATAAAATGTTGAATGTCAATCCGACCATAATTTTTGTTTGGACACTCATTGTAGCAAAGTTTTTAATATGTATTATATACCCATATCAATGAACATCTACAAATTGGAAATTTCAGTACTTCAGCAATTGCGATTACTTGGTTTCTATGAGTTCTGATTGCGCTAGCTTCATCTTGGATTAGAAACTCTAATTGGTCTAATATTATCTTTATACAAAAATAGATAGTTGGTCTAATATTATCGGTTTAATAACTTGTTAAAAAAATTAAATTATTTTCAAATTTTAAAGGGCTTCCACGTGTCAAAAATTTAGCGTATTTTATCAATTTTATGTTTGCTGGCCTAGATATTCTATAATTACTGAAAAGTCAGCACTAATCTTGCTTTTCCTTATTTTTCTTTCTTTTCCTTTTCCTTTGCTATTTCCCTTTCACCTCATCCCTGAAAGTAACTTTCCTGTTGTAGTTTTTTGAGTGAATCACGCTATCATTTCATTTTATCCTCGTGTAGTATATAGCTGTTCGTTGGTATTGGCATGGTTTGTTTTGTTTGGCAATTGGTATTGGCATGGGTATTTGATTCCCGACAAAAAAAAAAATTGTACATAATGCCTTATTGCTGCTTATAAATAAACAAAACAATTTTTAGACAACAATATTACTTCCTTTTTCTTTTGATGGAAAAACAATATTACGTAAACGTTCTTTAAAAAAAAAATAGGGAAAAGCCTCTTCTTCTTTTTTTTTGGTAAATGATAGTGAAAAGTTCTTGAATGCATATATTATTTGCTGTCCGTATAAAGTTCTTTATGATTCAAAAAGAAAATTGAACATCTGTTTACCCAAAAAGAAAAAAGCAAAACACAACTTGATGCGGTTAGAGTGGAATTAAAAATAAATAAAATGGGTAGAGCTCCCACAGTCAAACTGGGCCACTCCAGCTGAAAGCCCATCATTCTTGAACAGAGCTGAGTGATGCGCTTCCAAACAGATTAGGCCCAAGAAGATCTAAGTAATCATCGTCAACGACATTTTACTAGGAGGGTTTTTGGATAGAATTTTTTTGTAGAGATATCCACCGGTGGGCTGGATAAATTATTATGCCCATCATATTTTATTTAGCTATTAATGTTCGTCAGTTAATTAGCCTCAAATTTAAAATATCTTTTATACCTACGTTTTTGAAAAAATACAAACAAAAAGAAGAAGTTATTTTTCCTCCTTCATTTTTCACAATCCTCCCTTTCATTTTTACTCTCATATACTCTACACTTGCTGGTACCAATGGCACGAGGTTAAACAATTCTTCGCAGAAAAAATAAAAAATGATAAAGAAAAAATCACCGTGATTAAAATACCGGTGAAGAAATCCACCATGAAGAAACCATTTAAAAAAAAAAAAAAAAACCCACCCCAAACAGGCTACCTGTGAAGAAATCTAAAGCCAAAAAAAAATCCTCTGGCGACGTTTAAGCAACCATGGAAACACAAGCATATGTCATTATAACTGCCCTTGAAAAAATGCACCGCTTTTTGTTAGGGTGATGTGTGTCTCCAAAAGCAAGAAAGATGACTTAGAGGGCCCATGTCTCTATCTTTTGCTCCTCCCATGATTAGGGGTGTATTTTTCGAAAGATGAGTTAGAAGACATAGAGGCCTGGCCCTCTAAATCATCTTCTTCGCCTTCGGGGACACACCCATTTGGTAACTTAGAAAGCCTAGGCCTCTATGTCTTGGTGGGTGTTAGAGTTAAGTTTTATGTCGTTAAAAATTTCTATAATGTTTGAAAATAAAGTCCAAAGTTTAATATTGTTAACTATGTAGTGTTTTAAAGTAACCAATACAAACAAAATAAAAAAAAAAATCAACATGGAATTGTAAAACCCAAAGATGACTCAACGGGTTAACATCAAATGGTAGAAAATTTATAATTATTTGGTAAAAAAAATAATAAATGGTAGGACATGGATAAAATGAGTTTGAGAATGATGAGATGATAAGCATTAATAGCTAAAAAAAGAAACTGATGGTACATCTATACAAAAATCCCTTTTGGATAAATGACCGCTACTGGATTCATCTGAATAAAAGAAGCCATCCATGTTCGCATTGAAATTTTTTCAGTCTCAGTTTTTAGAAACATGTTATTTTCCAAAATACCCTTGATCCCAGGCCCTCTCTTAAATTTATTTATTTATGTTTAAAAAGAGAAGAAAACTCAGAAGACTTTTTTCTTTTTTTGGATTTAAAAGGAATGGAAGCATGGTTTGCATTATAGGGTAATGGCTTTGTTCCCAGGGTGATGGCACATACTAGCTTATGCATTATACATCTCCATAATCCTCCATCTTTAACTGCTATGACAATTATTTACCAAAAATCTACTATTGACAATTTTGTGAAAATTGTTATCAAGTTTAATTCTCTCTCTCAACGTTAGTGCCAAAAAGAATATTAGTGCGGAAAAAGAAGCAAAAGACATACACAGCAATTAACCCATTAGCCATTAAGTAATTCTTTGGTTACACAAGAATTATGAGTCAATATTTCATATTTAAATAAAAGAATGAAATGACTCCCAAACAATTCATGTTCAAGAGCAGACTAAGCTTTTGGCTTTTGTGTCTTCGCAAAGAAATTCATGTTTCAGCCACCAAAGTCGATTCCTATCCGGCGTCTGACACCTGACTGTTGCAGTTTCTGAGCCTTGAACAGAGATTTTTACTTTTAGATTAAGTTTTTTCTCTGCAATGGACCTTAAAGAAGAAAGGCAAAAAGAGCTTGAAAGATGGATTTTAGGCTTCCCGATTTGTTGGTAGGATGGGAACCATCTTTGCTTGCTGTTAATAATCTTTGAATACCATCCCTTTGTCTTCCCTGAAAATGATAAAGAAATGAAAACACAATTCTTAACAAATACAGATTGAGGTAATCTATGAAATTTAAGGCATGCGTGTTCTTAGCTATGAACACCTTTAATTCAGTTACACTAATGTAGTGTGCTACTAACTTTTACCTCTACAGCATCTCTGAGGGGTCCCCAACATTCCATTCTGTTGTATTTGGGCAAACTAGAATGAAAACAAACTCGAACCAAAGAATCCAGTAGCTCAGGATGCTTTGCAAATAGTACAGAATCTCCATGAAGTACAGCTTTAAGTACCTGGCTTTGCATTGAAAACAAGTATAAAAGCTATTTATCAGTTGTTCAGCCATTACAATCACCTCTAGCATTCAACAAAATAATTAGTTTTGCAATAAAGTTGAATAATCAGAACACTGAAAAATACTCCAATATCAATATTTTCTTTTTCTTTTTAAAGCCAAGCATACCAAACTGACAAAAGTGGAGCATCTAAGCACCCATTGTCACTCATGGAGCTCATAATGTCTAACCAAATATCCTTTTTGCATATTAAAGTAAAAATAGAAATATTTGGCGCAGTTGGTTAGTTTAGAGGTTCTGTGTATCATAAACATGACTTTTCCAACATATATAGCAATGGTCATATTCGGTCTCTTGAAGTTTCAATACTGCTGTATTCATCAATATAATAAATTATTGGATGGGAATTAAAACGCATATCAATAGAAAATACACTTACCAAAGGCAGTTCTTTAGAGAATATGTGGTATCTAAACTCCGCAGCTTGTTCTAGCAACAGATTTGGACCACTCACAAAGCAATGAACATGTAGACACATTTCACCGTTGACCTTTTTCCATTCTGCAACCACATCATCCTTGCTATACCATCCTTTTAACTGACAGAGAAAATTGCAATCCAATAACAAAGGTCAAATGGTATTGCAACTAACCACATTACAATTTCTTCTATAGAATCTAATTAATTCTTAATTCAAACTTATACTAGAGGAAATAAATCTGTTAGCATATATAGAATGTGTCAAGAATAAGTTTACAAGCCAAAGAACTGCTTAGTTATAAGGTATACCTGCTCAAGGTTGATGACGTTGGAGATAGTTAAAGTTAAGTTAGCGGTGAAGTCACAATGAGATAGAATGTACGTTCTTGGGATGATCCCTGTATACTTATTCATCTGTTCTCCCATGACAACAACTTTGAGCTTCGAAGCTTCAAATCTTACTGGAGAAGTCAGAAGCCTAGCAGCCTAGGAAACAAAAACATAAAAATATGCTATTTAGAGGTAATTCTATCGCAATTAACACAACCGAGCAACATCTGTGCTGCTTCAAGAATCATGTGGTTTGCAAACTGTTAATGAACTGTTCTACTCACCAAAACAGAATCGATCCATTATGCAGCTGCATTTTAATCAATTTCTACAACCAAAACGTTAAAAATTCACTTGCAAAATTCCTTGCCCAGGAAACAAGGAAAATGGATAAATTCTTAAACATCAGAATTAGGAACCAAACTGATAGTTGTAAGTAATTATCTTTTAACTTTCCTTGACAGCTTATATTCTATAAACTTTGGTGCTTTACAGAATGACTTGTAAACATTAGACTTCTCATCCCTTGGTAAAGGTGGAAAATGGTTCCAAGCTATTGAACTGCACTATATCACGTTTTAGGCACCTCCTATTGCATAGATCTTTAAAGATAATAAAATCATAAGCTCTAAAAGAAAGAAGTATGATAAAGAAGGACGATCTTAGTAAGGATAAAAAGACCTTGTCATTTGACAATCCTCTGATAACGTGTACATGGATAAGAGTTAAGAGACGTTCTATATGATATAGTTTGCATAACCCAAAGACAATATGATACTAGTTTGAGAACTTTGACTAGATGCAAAAATGGGTTAATTAAAATGAGATACTTTGGCCAAGTAGTGATGATAATTAATCGTTCTTTTTAAGAGAATGCGTATTTTCTAATTTGGGCAGAATCTAACAGCTTCGTCTATTAAACTTTAACTAACAAAATGCCAAATCTAAAGCAACTTTCTTAATGTTTGGGTGGAATGCAGAAACAGTGAAGAACAATAAGCAAAATCAGCAAAATCAAAATGTGTACAGCAGGTTAAAGCCTTCAATTCTAACAAAAAATGTAGCATTGCCAGTGCTTTAAACATCATAAAATTACATAGATCCATGAGTAGAGGAAAGGGAAGAGCGAAATATACCCCGGAAACTAAGGTATTGTAAGAATCTGTATTGTTGCCGAAGGAAGAAAGCAGAAGAGTCATGGGCCTCTTCGAGGAGACGAGGTTGGTCTTGTCGGAATTGTACCTCTGGGGTGATGGTATAAAGACATAATGAATACAATGACAGGCCATGGAAGATGCATAACCAACTCTTCTTGATCTTCATCCTTCACGACCCACCATTGTTGCTCTCTCTAAGGCTGCGTTTGGGAAGAAAGACGCGAATATGTGGAGAATTGAAGTTCATAGTTCTGGCATGTGGACTGTGATGCAAAGACCCCACAAAGTCCAAATCTATGTCAAATCACTTGCACCACACATTTTTTAAATTAAATTTGTTTTCTATTTTTTTTTGAGTAAGGGTAGAAGGAAGTAGTGCTTGGTTATTGGTCATGGAATCCAACATCTTGACACGTCATCGTACGCTTTCAATTTTTGATAACGTGTAGATAATGCGGTGACGTGCCCTTAGCTGGGTGCCACATCCGTAGGTACCCTGCCGTGGGCTCTAGCGTCTAGCCTCCAGCCTGCTCGACTCGAATTTGATTGTTTAACTTCTTAGAAAATCGTTACAAATTTTATCATTTGTGTTAAAATTAGATAAAAATTCACTCATTATTTAAAATAAAAAATGAAAAATAAATATCCCATACTTACTACTTACTCTGTTACTCGGAAATTGCAATTAACTACAAGAGTAAACTTACTGTTGAAATTAATAAAGTATATTGTTATTTGGAAAACAAATAAATACTTTGCATTCCATTAACCTCCGTCAAAAAAAATATATATATATATACACTTTAGGTCTTAAATTAAAAAAGTACATTAGTTTTCATAGAGAACAAAATATTAGCTTGATCCATTGTTGGGTCCTCCTGCAGATCTTCCAAGGGGTTTCGATTCCCCTCATTCTCATTCTCTTGCTGGGGCCTAGTTCATTATATTTCCTTCTTCTTTTTATTTTATTTTATTTATTATTTTTTTTTATCGTGATGTTTAATAGAAATGGGTACTAACAAATACTTTATTTTTTTTTAAAAGGTCGAAAAAAAAAATTCCATTATGATTCAACCAAAAATTTTGTTTTTTGTTTTTTTTAATTGTTATTTTCTTATTTTTTGGGCTTGGCAGATTATAACATTGTCAATTTTTGAGCACAGTAAAACTTAATAGAAAAAAGAAAAATTTGTGCACAATGAATGTAATTCCAAATTTGAAAAAAGAGTAGATTGGTTGCTTGAGGTAATCTCCTATCTGTTTCAAACTGTGTTGATGCATTTGTAAGAGGATTTTCAATAATTCAGTTTATTGTTGAAAAAATATTGATACACTAGATAAATAATAATATTTTAGAAAAATTGTCTACAATAATGATGTGCAAAGCCTTTTTTATGACAAAAAAATAAATAAATTTATTTGTGATATGCTTGACTAAGTAATTTATTTAATTTTTATTATTTTGGTACACCGATATTTTTTCTCTTCGATCTCTCTTTATTTGTCCCACTCTCTCTCTTAGTTCTCTCTGCCCTTTCCTTTCTCTCTCTTGTTCTCTCTTTACCTGTCTCTTTCTTTCTTCGTTCTCTCTTGTCTATTTCAATTCCATAAAAATAAAAATAAAGCATTTATTAGATTGGTATTTTTATTTTTATATTATTTATTGATTCATATATCATTCATTGGATTGGTTATAGTGAAAGCATTGTTGCTTGCTTCGCAAGGTTATATCTCCATGTTCCAATTTTCAAGTTTGAGGATTTTTTTTATTTTTATTTTTCCGTGATTCAAAAGCATTGTAAATTTGTGGGTTATGTTGATAATTTTTATGGCGGTTATTGGCAATGTTGAATAAATAGAGGATGGTATTGGAAGCTCAAAGGGTAACTGTACAATAACTTCTTTTTTCCTGTACTCTGAAGAATTTGAAGATTTTCTGTCAAATTCGATAAAATGAGAAGGAAAGTTTATAAATATGGTAATCATTTGAGAAACAATAGAAATTTAGAACCTCCGGTTAAGCATCTCTTTATTTTTTATTTTTTTATATTTGGCTTTGTGCATTCATAATTGGGGGCTCAATGGGGAAGAGGAAGGCAGCGAAATAAGTGTAAGAAAAAATAAGAGTACGGTTTTTGTTTTGTCGCTGTTATTGTTGTTAAGTTGGAAAAGATGAAAAAGAGCAAAGTTGGGTAAGACATGGACATGACTGCAAAGAGTTCATCAACTAGTAGTTATGTCCCCTCAAAAACTAAAGTTTTCCAGAAAATAAAGAATAAATATAATAAAAAAATAAAAAATAAATCATTTAAAATATTATACATTGTCAATATATTATATTCTAAACATAATTTATTTGAGACTAATTTTGAATTTTTTATCTATTAAATAAATTTTTGCTACATAAATAGGAAATTTTTTTAATTTATATACTAAATAAATTTTAATAAACAGAACTTGTTGAAAATGTTGATCCTATCAAATTGTTTTGTCCGATATTTTTGGAAAATAAATGTCAACATTTCTTAAATTAATACTGAAAAAGAAGTAGATGACATAAGTAACATGTTGATTAGATGGAACACATGGAATTGAATTTTGTGACAATGACGATAATCTTCCAAAATAAATGGTCGACTTTTATTCTTTATCTTTTTTTCTCCTTCAAAAGCCTATCTAATACTTTATTTTATCATGAAACAGCAATACCAAGATCATTAAATTTCAGAATTAGAGAAAGTATTAAAAAAGTAGCCGAGCAGCACAAAGTAAACAAAATCGAGTCAGCCATCAGTGTTACACTGACAAACTTAGTAGGGCGTTTGGCATTATATCAACTTAATTAAAAAATGATCACATTGGATACAATTCCAAACATGATCACTTCGGCTTAGAGATTGGTTCGGTCTTAGCAAATTAATTTACTATATCAAGTTTTGTTTGCTTGATGCTTAATTTAATTTACATAAAACTTATAAGATTTGGTTATTGTAATTGCACTAATATATCATATACAGTTTAATGAATAGTTGAATTCGTAAATTTAGCCAAGTGATAAAATAATATACTTTTATACTCAGAGTTTAAATTTTAATTTGAGTGAAATTTTGCAAATTTGCTATTATATAAAGAAGAAAAAAAAGTCAAACAGCATGAATTATGGGAAATTTGCATTTGGATTTGGTGATGTTGCATTATCGTAGGATTTGGTCGTCATGCACTTCCTTAATTTGGCTTTTTGGTTTTGGCCCTGGTGCACTCTGTTAATCTACGCGATAATTGAACAGGAGTAAGAAGCTTTTTGTCAAAAAATATAACAAGTGTAGGAAGTTTAGGCATAAACAGCTAATTAATATATAACCAACTATATAGTATATTATATAGAAAAACACTATATAATATATTATTAGAGTATTCATAACCGCTATATAATATATTATTAGAATATTCATAAATATATATTACTATAAATTTTATAATCATATATTATTATTTCAGGAAAACTCATCTTATGGACCTGCTGAAACTTAATTTTTCATACTATAAGATGTATGAGATTGATTAGACATCAGAGTTCGTAAACATACGCTTTCGAATTGGCCGTGCTACACTCCATTAATCTACCTTTTTTTTTGTTTTTTGTTTTATTTTGCCGTACCCATTTGACATATCTTTGAGAATATGCAAGAGCACACGAAGATGGTGAATTACACAATATGATCCGAAGATAATTTAAGAATTTAAAATTAACGATATTGCATCGATCTGCATCAGAAAAATCATTTTTCTGATTAAGCAATTATTCTTATTTAAAAAATATTTAATTTATTATGTGAATATGTATTTTTATAAGACAATATAAAATTAATAAGTCTATATGAATTTATTTATTATAACACTGGTCTAATTATTTGACAAGTAAACCAAATTTGAATGTTATTATCAGATTAACATGTTAAATGATGAGTTATAAGATAATTTAACAACCAGATTCGGATTAAAATCCAATAAACACAATAAGATATGAAATGAAACCATTCAACGTAACACACCGTCAATTGTAGGCGCGACCCCATGCCATCATACTCATTGTTTATTCGACTCAAAGAGCGATTTTACGTGGGCCTAACATAATAAAAGAAAGGCAGTGCATCGGTGTCGGTGCATCTCTACAAAAGCATGATGGACATCACCGTCACCCGCACATCATGAGGTTCATTTTCTTTTTATATAAAACTTGGCTTCAATTCCAGCAAAAAAAAAAGTTGGCATCAAAAGCGTAACAAACACTTGATAGATTATAGTAGAATATTAAAAAACATGTTTTAAATTTTCATTAGCAATTATTATTGCAAAAAGAAAAAAATGAAAATTTCATTAGTAATTATTAATTCCGAACGTTATATGCCTTTTTTTGTGAAAAAAGGTTGCCTTTTGAATCTCACATTAAAACATTTTGCATGAACAGGAAATACTATAATTATATTAGAACAAAAATAGCATGAAAATGTATTTATATATAGCTTTTTTTTGGTAAAAAAAAAAAATATATATATATATATATATCCTATGCATAGATCTTGCTCATACGCGGTATCTTTGACTGGAAATTGATATTTTACGTTCACATTTAGCGACAGCAGGAAGCCATACCTGATTCCACTGGGAATTGCTGACAGACTTTAATGTGCAATGCCAAATTTCAAAAAGAAGGAAAGAAAAGGAATTTTTTTAACCAAACAGCCCCCAGTTATCCGTAGTACATCACTGTTTTGTAAAATTTGTCTACTGTGCCCTGTTTGACTATTGGTTTAGATCTCCACCTACGTTGTTAAAATATCATAGTTAAAAAGTTAAATCCGTGCTATTATGTTTCTTATTTTCTTTTCTGTATATGGACAAAGATAGCTAGCTATAAAGGCTCAGCTGATCTCTCTGGTACTTTGAGCAAAGGAAATGGAGTGAGCACAAGCTTCTGACAGTTCTCTCGGTCAGGTAAAAGCGTTAACTTATATGAATCCCACTTCCCAGATCTCATTTTCTCATATTTTGCTTGCAAATCCAAAGAAATTTGAAAGTTATGCTGCAATCTTCTTTATTCACTCTTCTTGTTTTCTCTTTCTGTTTAATAGTGCGCATAAGAAATGGCTGGGTTCTTTCTTCTTTTAACATAAGTTTTAGGAATCCTCTGAAGCACTGAAAAGCACTTCGCAGTTGAAATTTAAATCGAAGATTGGGTATCTTTGTGCTGCATTGAGTTCTTTCTTTCATATTATGACGTTGGATCTGGTTCTCTCGCTTTAGATTAAAGCTAATTTTTTTTGAGAAAAATATCTATTTGTACTAATTAACCAGTTGAGAAACATTATTATCCAAGAAATTTAAGCCTGTAGTCACCGAGGGCCTTCTTCTAGCTAAAAATAAAAAAAAAAAATTATCAAATTGAAAGATAAAATCGAAGTACGAGGCATACAAGTTCTCAATTTTTAGAGTAAAGCTAATTGATTATTATTGTTGTTATTTTTTATTGCCTGTTTATTATATTACTGTGAAAGTATTATCGTCATCATCCTTTTTGAAATTGACAACGTAAATTGGAAAGAAAAAAAAGAGAGAAGAAGATCTATATTTGCAAGTAGAAGTTCATTAAGAGGCTCATTTGTTTTTTTTTTTTGGCTGATAAAAAAGAGGCTCATTTCATTTGTGATAAAATTGATCTTATATTATAGCTGAACAGTGAGTTATTCATTATGCTCTTCGCAGGTGTTTTTAGTATTAGGGTTATCTGTACCTTGTGACCATGGCTTTAGGTAAGTATTCCCGAGCTGATGGGAGGAAGCCATGCAGTTGTTGCTCAACAGTCTCTGTAGTGGTGTTTGTTGCGTTTTGTTTAGTTGGTGTTTGGATGTTAATGTCATCAGTTGTTCCGGTTCAGAATCAAGACTCACCGTCTGAGGAGATCGTAAATAAGGCGAAACTGCAAGTGGTGACCGATACTAATTCTAAGAAATTTGAAGATACCGATTTACCAGAGGATGCAACAAAAGATGAAGGTGGTGCTAGTGATTCTCGCTATTCGGATATCCAATATGTTAAAGAACATGAGTCTTCAAATACATCTGAGGAAAACCAGGAAGAAATTGCTTTAAAGGAGCGGTCTGAGGTGGACACTGAATCTCAGATTGATTCTGAGAAATCAAATGAGGAAAGCTCTGAAGAGGGACGGAAGAAAGAGTCTGAAAATGAGGGGGATGAAGGCAGAAATGGGAACTCAAATTCAGAAGCTGGAGAAACAAATCAAAATGAGCAGTCAGAATCAGAGAAGAGTTTGGATAAAAGCGAGTCTGACACTGATCAGGATGAGAAAAAATTGGAGAGAGAAGAGAGTGATGATGAATCGAAGCAGAGAAGCGAGGCAATTAGTCTGACAGAGGAGAAGGTTGAGCAAAATCAAGATTCAGAGCAAAATGATGGTGAGAATAGCAAAGAAAGCCAGGAAAAGAATGAGGCTTCAAAAGAGAATTTCCCTGCTGGTGCCCAATCAGAACTTTTGAAGGAAACTAATACTCAAAATGGTGCATGGTCAACTCAAACAGTGGAGTCACAGAATGAGAAGGAATTGCTACAGACTTCAATATCTAAGTCCCTGAGTGGCCATACCTGGAAAGTCTGTAATGTCACTGCTGGGCCAGACTACATCCCTTGTCTTGATAATTGGCAAGCTATCAAAAAGCTTACAAGTCGAAGTCACTATGAACATCGAGAAAGGCACTGCCCTGATGAAGCTCCTACCTGTCTTGTTCCTCTACCTGAAGGATATAAAAGCTCGATTAAGTGGCCTACAAGCAGGGACAAGGTATGTTATATGCCTACCCTTTTAAGTCAAAAACTATTTTGTGGTTTGCTTAAGATTGAAATTTATTCTTTTGGTCCATTTTGCAGATATGGTACTATAATGTTCCTAATACTAAACTTGCAGTGGTTAAGGGGCACCAAAATTGGGTTAAAGTAACTGGTGAATACCTTACTTTTCCTGGTGGTGGAACTCAGTTCAAGAATGGTGCTCTTCATTACATTGATTTCATTCAAAAAGTGAGTTCCCGTTTTTATTCTTTGCAAATTTTCTGGGGACACTGATTTCATAGGTGTTACTTATTTCACTAGTTTACAAAAATCCATTTTCTTAAAATTTTATAGGAATATATTTCTCATTGCACATGTTAATGCAATGTCATAACTTGTAATAGCAATGTGTTGAAATCAGGGCATGGAGCATATGTAATATATGCATGGCCTGTAGTTTCCCACCAACTACTACAGGCCTTTTATTTTTTTTATTATAATTATTATTATAATTTTTAGTTTTATATATGTATATTTTCTTTTCACTTTTGCTCTTCCTATTGTAAAATGCAGCAAGCTTGCTTTACAGGTCTGAGTTTCATTTCTGAAAGCAGTATTTGTTGTTCCAGTTCTTATTATAAAGCATAATATTGATATCCATCTTGGTTATGCAGTCTCTTCTAGATATTGCATGGGGTAAAAGAAGCCGTGTGATTTTGGATGTTGGGTGTGGGGTGGCCAGTTTCGGGGGATTTCTATTTGAAAGAGATGTTCTTGCAATGTCATTTGCTCCAAAGGACGAACATGAAGCCCAAGTGCAATTTGCACTTGAAAGGGGAATCCCTGCTATATCAGCTGTTATGGGCACCAAGAGATTACCCTTTCCCAGTGCTGTCTTTGATGTTGTTCATTGTGCGCGCTGTAGGGTTCCTTGGCATGCTGAAGGTGACATGTGGATCTGTTTAGGAAATTTGTTTATTTCCTCTTTTTTGGTGAAGATACACAACACAAACACATAAATATGTTTCTGACAAGAGGTATAACTTGAAATGCAATACAGGTGGTAAACTTCTTCTGGAATTGAACAGAGTCTTAAGACCTGGTGGTTACTTTGTTTGGTCTGCCACTCCAGTTTACCAGAAGCTTCCTGAAGATGCTGGCATTTGGAAAGGTAAAATATTTTTCATCCAATGCATGTTGCTCTGAAGAGAAAGAGAATTTTATAGATTTCTGGTGACATGCTATCTGCTTCTGATCTGTATCTCTGTCTATGTCCCTCTCCCACTACTGTCATAAATAATGGCAGCAATGACAGAACTAACAAAATCAATGTGCTGGGATCTGGTAGTGATTAGAAAGGACAAGTTGAATCAAGTTGCTGCAGCATTTTATAGGAAACCAACTTCCAATGAGTGCTATAACAGCAGACAAAAACAAGAACCTCCACTGTGCAGCAATTCTGATGATCCAGATGCAGCCTGGTACTTCTTTTGTGCATATTTTAGACATTGGTTTTTGTCATCTAATTAGTAGTCCCCTAATCCCTAGAACAACTATTTCTGTGAAAAGTTTGCAAAGAAATATCCTACAACGTGTTCTTTTGTATGTGCCATCAGGAATGTACCAATGGAGGCATGTATGCACAAAGTTTCAGAGGATGCATCGAAGCGTGGTTCTAATTGGCCTGCGCAATGGCCTTCAAGGTTGGAGAAATCGCCTTACTGGTTGAAGTCTCAGGTCGGGGTCTACGGCAAAGCTGCTCCGGAAGATTTCACTTCTGATTACAAGCATTGGAAAAAGGTTGTCTCTGAGTCATATCTAAATGGGTTGGGAATCAACTGGTCTTCTGTGAGGAATATCATGGACATGAGAGCTGTATATGGAGGGTAAGAAATTTATTATAATTTCTATTCTTTTCCTCATTATTGGAGACTCTCCCCTAACTTTTGATTACATTTTCCTTGTATTTATGCTTTTAGGTTTGCTGCAGCACTAAAAGACTTGAAAGTGTGGGTTATGAACGTGGTTCCAATTGACAATCCCAATACACTCCCAATAATCTTCGAACGGGGTTTAACTGGGATTTATCATGATTGGTGTGAATCATTCAGTACCTACCCCAGAACTTATGATCTTCTCCATGCAGACCATCTATTTGAAGACCTTAAAAAGAGGTTTCTATCATCTTGCATTTCCACTGTTTTACTTATCAAACTACACATTCTGCACTATCTGATTCTTTAGAGACATCCCATCCTCCTGATTCAATTTGAATATGATTTTCTGGCTACAGGTGCAACTTAGTGGCAGTGATGGCAGAAGTTGATAGGATTCTGAGGCCAGAAGGAAAGCTAATTGTACGTGACAATGCAGAAACCATAAATGAGTTGGAGACTATAGTTAAATCTCTCAAGTGGGATGTCCGATTAATATTTTCAAAGGACAATGAGGGCTTGCTCTGTGTTCAGAAGACATTTTGGCGTCCGACAGAATCAGAAACACTTACATCAGCAATTGCTTAAGTAGGACGATCTCAATGACCGTATGAGGCTGCTGATATGGGCTCATTTAGTATTTGATAATTTTGGTTGCTTGAGCATTTTAATTTAAGGATGCAATATTTGTACTCTTTTGGCATGTGTAAATCAAATGCAGGTGATTATTCTTTCAGAAGCGCTTAAGCTCTTCGCAATCCTCCTTTCTTTTTTCAATTTTTTTCCCATAGTAATTCCCTCTCAAATTAGTAGAATTGAGCAAAAAAATTATGTTGTAACCACTTTTGAGTAAACAATTTTTGTTTCTACAACTGCATCTTACTACCAAAAAAAAAAAAGAAAAAAAAAATTGCAATATTGTTAAATCCCAGCTTTTTGTCTTTGCTAAATCCTTGGAGGCCCGAAATGCTTTTCCTCTATATATTTTGGTTTCTAGTTTTGCAGCCGCATTTGCCGTTGTAATGCGGTAATATAGAGGCATACCATGCCAAAACGAGAGAGAAAGGGTTCATGCTTTTATCCCTTTCGCTGAATTGTTCCTTTGACCAGAAAATCCAGCAATAGCTTAGAATACAGACTGTGCTTGATTAATATTAGCCGTATTAGAAGCATGTGCTGGGTTGTACGGTTTTCCCTTTGGGGAATATTTATCTCTGTAACAATATAAACATGTCTATGGTCCCTGGTCAATGTTACTTTAGATAATATAAAAAATAAAAAAACATTTCGAAGGGACAAAAAGGGGTCCGACAGTAGAACTTGGAAGAAGATTCACTGACTAGCAAATCCCATTGCCAATCTGACTTTATTGTTGATATTCATTATAACTACTTTGATCAAATTTAAATTATCATATAATTAACAATATATTCTCTCATAATGTTGACCTGAGTAGCTAGAAAACTATCACAAATCAAGAAAGATGTGGCAAAAAATCACAAAACAAGAAGCACGTGCACCAGAAAACTAAAATAGCAAACAAGAAGTTAGATGGGAATTCACAAAAAAAAAAAAAAGAAACTAAATGGGAAAAGAAATAAACAAAAGTAACTCAAACTTCTACGCGGTTCGATTATCAAAGAGACAATCTACATCCAAGGGCAAACAAAGAAGAAGACTGATTCCTTAATCAGAAGAAATTACAGGTAAAAACCAGCTCAAACAATGGTCAGGACAGACTCGTGGGGTCTGGTTTTAAAGAGAGAAAACAGAGCTTCTTTCTTAATCTCCAAAGAAAAATGCACATAGCTCTCGCACACACTAGTTTCTGACGGTTTCTTTCCCCTTTTAAATAGCCATGTCAACATCAACAAATATCTTTGCCAACAAGCTGCTTCCTCACATGGTCATAAATCGAAATTAAAAACAGCTAATTCAGGGTCATTATATAACACATAATATAGTCCAATATACTTGAAATTTTGTTGTCTTTTACATTTAATATTTTTTTCCCTCCAGATTCTAAATTCCAACCGATCATCACTCAGCATAGATTGAAGTTTAAGATTATGGTTCACCGAATTTTGTGCACGCAGGGTAATATGATATAAAAATCAGGGGCAAATGAAATATTAGTTTGCTAATGTTTTTAATGGTATGTAATTTCATAAGCTAATTTTTTTAAGGATAAAATATTGATCAATTAGACATAGAGCACTTTGAGTGAGAATTTGGACCCTACCACTTAGAACGATGTGCACTGTCCACCTTCTTCCAACTCCTTTTGTCCCAAATAAGCCTGCATAATTCAAAAGACTAATCTTTTATCCGACATTCTTCCATACTTTACTGCCATTTTATAATTTTCAGGCACGCATATTCTCCATATTCTTATATCCCACAAGCGGCTACTTTCTTTTCGATGACTTGCTTTACTCGACTGCATAGAAATTTCAGAAAGATTTGGAAGAGAGACTTTCAGTTTCAGCTAATGATTTGAACCTTGCTATGTTTTGTTAAAATTTCATAATGAAAAAAAGCTAAGACTATGCAATAGCTACTATTTAATTGAATTTGTTGCTTAAACCTTGAACTGAGAAAATTTTAACAGGGATGCCCCATTAACTAAGGAACTGGGTGCCCTGATCACCAGCCTTTGTATTTATAATACTATTGGTTACCTCACTGACACCACTGATAAGCATTATCTTGTTGTTGTAAAACTAGCTTTTTGTTGGCAAAATAGCGTACAAAAGTGTCAGGAAGCTTTCTTTGGACTCCTTTCAAAAATTTAATATCCTTTTTCTTAGTTAGGCTTGTTTGGCTTCTGAGCTATGTTCAAATAATGAAAAGAGATCTCTCCTCATGTTTGCATGATTGAAGTAATGCTACGATTTTAGACGGGTTTTCTTTCCTACCATAACCTTAGAGGCCATTTCAGCCACACACACAAAAAAAAAAAAAAAGAAGCCTTAGAGGGCGTTACAGATGATGATGATGATATATATAGTCTTCTGTTGACAACATCTCACAAAATTGTAGTTATACCGTCACGCAACATGTTGAGAAAGAAATTGTATTATATATCTAGAATTTAAGAAAATTAAGATTAATATAAATATATAATTGAATGCATTATTATATACATAGATTTGGGAAGCCAAGAAGATGCATATGCATGGTGCATCATAGATTCACCAAAAAATATATGGTGCATCATGGCATAGAGATGATATGATAACATATTTTTCATGTGGCATTAATTATTAATATATACCACTTGAACAAACACTGACAACAAGTATTTCTAACCAGACCCACAAAAAGATTAAACATTTAAAACCCCAGTAAGGGGGTCCAGTTGGTGAATAATTTAGTCCTAAAATTCCTCACTTTCCACAAAACAGATTCTAGTTCAAGTAGACATAGAGATAGTTTTGACAACATGAGCTGCTTAACAGTTTTAGAATCATCAAATGAAGCTTTTTGTCTGCCATTGACATACCTTTCCTCAAACAAACCAAGTTGGCAGTCTCCATACATTACTCAACATGTCTGGTACCACACACACTCTAAAGCTGCTATCTTTAGGCAGTTAAAGGACCTCCCCTCGTGGCCATTCTTTGTGTACTCGAACATGTTAGGTTCTTGGAGGCACAAGTGCTTGCTCTTCACTCTTCTTGCTTTCATTGTTCTCTCTGAAGGTTCAAGATTGCCTAGAGAGTATTGGGAACAGATGCTGCCCAAGAAGCTTCCCACTCCTTCCTCTTCTCCTTCCAAAGGTACCAATTCTGTAACTAAATCGTCTTCAAAAGCCGTAGAAGCTTATACAAAACTTCCTTATTCGTCGGATGGAAAAGTCTAGCTAGCTCTGGTTTGGATTTTCTCTCCAACTGCGGAAGATGCAAGTAATCCTCTAAAATTGCATATAATCTGATTGGAGTGGAGGAGAGCATTAATTTTGTAATCTTACATCGACATCGGCTTAAAATAAGTACTGGTCAACAGAATCGCCATACCTTCTTCTTGTACTTGGAATAGTCTGCGGATATATATGTACATGTCTCTTTGTAAAGATAGGTGACAAAATTCATCATCTGAACTGGATGGATACGACAAATCACTAGATCAGTAAATAGAGCTTCTGTGGCGTTAGTTCTTCATGTGATCAATATACAGATCTATTAATTAGTTCTTCCATGTAATATTTTGTGTATTAATCTGTAATATTTTCCATCGAAAAAAAGAATCAAACTTACTATTGACATGAGGTACAGTGTCTTAATTTCTTTTCCAATTACTTTGTTATCTACGTATGACTTACAAGGGAAAACATAATTAGATTGTTAACCAGCACTTTGAAAAGAGAAGTAATTAATAAAGTTGGATCTTTTCATTTCTTTTGCAAGTCCTCACAATCTGATCTTGCTGGATCTCTTCAAAATCATAGCCAACAGTACACTTCCTTTGGTGAATCAAGATCAGGTCTGTTGCATCTGAGGCCATGATGATGAATTAACTGATGATATGATGGCCTTCTATGCTCATCAATTCTTTTACTAATTTGACGAGGCAGATTAAAGATTTTTAGAATAACACACCACAAATACCAGAATTCATTTCACTTTAATTTCATGCACGCTAGCTAATAAGAGAGAAGTTATTTTTCAAATGAACGCTCTAACTAGATTCTACTTCCTTTCTCCTTTTTGAGATGAGGCCCTTGAGGATCTTATTTTTTTATGAAAAGAACCTGCATTGAAGTACAAAAGGAGGCCGAAAAAGGCTTACAAAGTAGAGGGGCTAAAAACCCTCTCAGAATTAACAAGAACCAGAAACTGAGGAGGTAAGACCTTAGCAAAATCAGAAAAACAGAGACATTTTGGTGCTCTCTAAGAACCCATTTAGCAACAAAATCAGCACAAGAGTTTTGAGGTTCGGGAAACCCAGTTATAAGACCAATCAGAGGAAAGGCCCTTGAGGGTCATGTTACCTAGCTTACTTTATACGCATAATTACTTGTATTTGTCTTTGATTTTTTTATTTTTTATAAATATTTGTGCTAAACTTATTTGATCAATTAAAAACAAGAAAAATTTGAAGGCTACAATAATTCTAGGTTACATAAACTAACTTGTTTTTTTATTATCGATATTACATTTATTACAATTGAAAAACTCATTCTTAGTGGTTTTCTGCTAAATTTAAACCTATGAATACTCATAAACTAAAGGGTGCAAACAAATAATTTTCGCTTGTTAGTTTTATTTTATTTTATTTTTTGAAATATCACTTGTCAGTTTAGAGGAGTAATTTTAAATTTAATATTGATAAAATGAAAGTTATAGTTTATGAGTATATTGGTCATATTTAAAATAATAATTTTAGAGTAATTAAATTTATTGATTAAATTTTTATATTAAATGGTATGATATTATTTCATTACATTTATAATCTTACTGATTTACAAAACAAAACAAAAAAATTTAAATCTTATTGTTTCATTAAATTTTTTATTTGAGACGGCTGAAAAAAAAAAAAAAAAAAAAGAGACATTATTTAGACTTGGGCCTAGGATGTCAAACAAGCCAGTAAAAAAGAAGCCCATGATATGACAATTATTTGAAGGTCGACTCGACTCCCATTACGAAGAAGAAGAGGAAGTGCGTTGGAGATTCGAAAATGGGGAGGTCATCGTCGACAAGCAAGGATGCATTGGCTCTATTCCAGTCCCTCGGCTCCGCTTATTCAGCCACTCCTATCACTCTCAAGGTCTCTTCTTTTAAATCTCCATCCGTCCCTTTCTCTCTCCAATTATGAAATTTTAACCCCAATTCGCTCCCTCTTTTTTTCTTTTTTTTCAGATCATAGATCTTTACGTCATTTATGCTGTCTTTACAGCGCTTATCCAGGTACTCCTTCATATTCTTTATATTACCTGTGTTTTTCTCAGAAAATGTAGGAAGGAAAAAAACAAATCATGCGACAAATTTTGCGCACATCGCGTTCAGTGGAAATCTATAAAAGCATGAAAAAAATTAAATAAATTCCTCAGTCTGAAATTCATGCAGTCTATTTTTCCCTCATTTTGATTAATTCTCATTGTCAATTAATATTCCTATTTGTGATATACAGATAGAATTGTTCTTGTATAACTCTAACCATTTAGTCCAACCTACACTAAAAAAAGAAAAACGATTTTTGTCTAACCTGAGATACCGATATACCACTTAGACCCAGATAATTAGTTGCATATAAATTAGAACCACTGTCCACTAGTCAGTAGTCACTATTACATTATGCTTTTTGTGATTGTGGAAGGTTTTAATTTCTCTGATATCTTTGCTTCAGCCAAAGTTGACCAAGGTTGATCTTTCAATTTTGTCTTAAAGTTTTGTATCTTGTGGTGTTATTATCAAGATCTAGTTCATTGAAAAATTATATATAAGATGGATTAATGGAATTGTATATGCTGCTGTTCAATTTAGTCCTAAGTTCTGTATCTTGTTGTGTTTTGATCAAGATTTATTTATTGAAAGAAATTATATATAAGAAGGTTTCTTACTATTTCTCTGTTAAAGAAATTGCAGCACAGAAAAGGCATTGGATAAATGATAATCTCTGGATTATCATTCATGGAACTACCAAGTCCCAACTGTATCATTTTACTTGGCTTGATTATGGCGCTTGCATTTTTGTCATTATTTACCACGTCCTGTTCTGATATGTTATTTGCTTTTATTGCTGATGAGCAGGTAGTTTACATGGCTATTGTTGGATCATTCCCATTTAACTCTTTTCTTTCGGGAGTACTTTCTTGTACTGGAACAGCAGTTCTTGCTGGTAAGAAAATTTAATAATAGGGTATGATTATGCATTTACGTTTGTATCATGTATGTAGAGACTTGATAACGTGTCTGTGTTATATTGTATTTGTGCCAAAAACATTTCACCTAAACCCGACCTGTTGAAATTTCGTTTTGAAATATGCAAATCCAAATCCTAAAAAGTACGGGTGGGTTCGTGCTGTGTTATATCTTGTTTGAGTAAAAAAAAATTTCATTCAAACTTGGCCGACTAAGCTTTTATGTTAAAATATGCAAACTCAAACTTTAAAAAATATGGGCCAATTAATGTCATGTTGGAATTTGCTAGGTCTCATGTAGGTGAGCTTCTGATAAGATGAAAACTCGTAGTAAATACAATGTGGCCTATTGCGAATGAATCCAAACACTCATTGATGTGTTTTGCTTTTACTGCAGTTTGCCTCCGGATCCAAGTCAACAAAGAGAACAAGGAATTCAAGGTAAATATTCTGTTCTGAGTAAATAATTCTTTTCTGTTCAACAGAAGCTAATAGAATGGGGGAAATTAAATTTAAATTCTGCTACAGACTGTTGAACCAAATACTATTAACAAGTCAGTAAAGTTTTTCCTCTCTGTATTTTATTTCTTCTGCAACCGAACGCGTTTATTGAGCATCTGTCAAAATTTTCTGTTAAGCACAACTTCCCATGTCCCATTGCTTCCAAGTCACCCCAAGACAAGAAGCTTGGCAGTGGAAAACAAGTGGCAGCTTTCATTTCTGCAGTGGTTCATAGTTTCATTTTATTTATTTTGAAGTAGTTAATATATCTTCAATCAAATTGCAGGATTTGCCTCCAGAGCGTGCATTTGCAGATTTTCTTCTGTGCAATTTAGTTCTACATTTGGTGATCATGAACTTTCTTGGATAAATTAGCGAGTATGCGTTTTTGGAGCTATTGATTGGGCACCTTTTCTTAAGCTAAAATATGATGGAGCCAGCATGTATATGAAACATGAACCTGAAGTTCAATTTTCTTTGGTGCACTTGTTATGTGCGGTTACTAGGGACCTTTGAACAATAGACTTATCAGATTTATTTCTTTTACTTCCTTTCTTTCTATTTAAGCCATACACAAATTAATTGAACTGGGATATGGAAAATTAATATAGAATTTTTATTTATTATTATTATATGTTTTTTCTATCATTTTCAGCTTCAATGTTAGTGTAATTGTACGTTTGTATGCCTTATGAATAGGTCGAGCATCTGAACTATGAAGGAGTACCTGCAAAAATTTTCTAGGTTCAGTTCGACGCTTGCTGTTCTAACAGCTGGATTTGAGTCGGGCCAATTAGGTGGAGCGCAAGGCATATCCACTTAAACCGAAAATAAAAAAAAAATAAAAAATAAAAAGAAAAGAAGTAATATTCCATTTTCCAAATAGCAGTTTTTTTTTTTTTTCTTTGCCGTATCATTTTCAATAACAGTTGACGGTCGGGTAGTCAGAACAGGCTAACCAATCAAAAAAACCTCCAAATTGTTATTACCAAAAAAAAAAAATAAGAAACAGCCACCAAATGAGGAAACAAATTGCAAGGTGCCAAACGCATGTACAGAAAAATCAAAATAAGTAACTAAAAAGTTAGCCGTTTGACCCGCTATTTATTTTTTCCAGTTCTATATCCTCGTCTTTTTTTTTCTTTTTTTTTAATTTTTTTTAATTCTTAAAGCGTTTTAGTAACTGTATTAATCATTACTTTTTTATTTCTCAAAAAAAAATCATTACGTTTTTAGTCAAAAAGGAAAAAAGAAAAGAAAACTATATAATAATAATTACCAGCGCAGTACGCACTACTATTACAACATGGGTACAAACAATATAATAGAACGTCGACTAGAAAAAAAAAAAAAAACACTATAGTGGAGAATTTCAGGACCATCAGATTGCAAGAATCAGATTATATATATATTTATATAAATTTATTATTTATAATACAATTTTGCGGATACAGAAATTCAGTTTTCAAACGTCACATGGAATTTTTTGTATGTCCTGGTCTGGCGCTTACAAACCGATCCAAATCTTATCAGCTCCATTCCTTCTCCTATAGGAAGAGTTACAGACTCAAGTTTTTGCTCCCTTTTTAATATTTCAACAAACGGAACTCTGTCTCTTATTGCTTTGAGATTGTTCGCCACCACCACAGAACCAGTCGGATTAAGCTTCATCATCTTGGATAAACTCAAATGATCTTCAAATTTACAATCAATAACTGCAAAATCGATACTCATATACTTATCGATCACTTCGCAAGGATTTCCATAATCCAGTTCAATAACGTCCTCAAGATCGTTTGTAATAACCCAGTCTCTGCTTTTCTCTACTTGTTCACGTTGGAGAAGAATACAAACAAGTTGGCCTCCTGTCTGCTTTGCAGCCACAGCCAGTGCAATCGTCAATGGTGTTATACCTTCTGCAGAGACTTGCACCATTAATCTCGCTCGCTTTCCGGCTGCTAAGGCTGATAAGAACTCCACACATCTGGGTTCAATTAGCTTCGTCTTTCGTTCTTCATCGTTTTGAACCTCACACTGTATAAGAACCAGTAAAATATAAGATGGAAAATTCTTGAATTGAGAAAGAATCGGATACATACTTGAGCATACGTAGAAAATCAATTTATACCGAGTGGAGAGTTTGAAGGTAAGCTTTCATGGCATCTTGGGGAGACCACTCCATCGTAGAATTATTGGAAATATAGAAGGCTGCTTTGGACTGGTCCTCGTGGATGTGTTTAAGGTCTTAGAGAAAAAATATTACATTATGAATGGAGTGTGTATATATATATATATAAGGCGTTATCGAGATAACTGTTTGGTTATTGGGATATGCTGTGACCAATTAGAAAACGTTGGAGGCTTGCGATACACCAACGACATCATGAAAAGTGGCAAAGAAAGGATCGGATTTGTATGTAAATGATGTCGTGGCGGCTTAGAGTTTCGTATGCTAGTCTGGCTACAGGGGATCCCTTAGGGATGTAGTAAAGGCTACGTGCTTCTTTGTCAATTGCATGTGCCAGAAGACACTTGTCGCAGTTCTATATGCTGCTAACGGGACATGTGGAGAAAGAACGACACGCTCATAGCCAAATGGGAGAAGCTGAGAGCAGTGGACTGACTGCCTCCTTCAACTTTATAAAAATTGCATCAATACACCCCTCCAGTAAAATCCCTATTATGTAAAACAATCTATAAAGGGATATATCGTTCATAAATAAAATAGTATATTTTATCTATAATAAAATAATATTACAAAAATTTATAAATAAAAGAGCATGATCCATAAATAAATAAAATAATATAAGATTGTATCGGAAGAAAACCAGAAATACCAATAGAACAAAAGAGAAACGCATACTAAGTTTTTTGTTTTGGTCTAAAATAGGGGGAAATTTTTTTTTAACTATTTACAGGTAATATGATATAACGAACCATGAATAGAAAGTTAATAAATATTTTATAAAGTCAATATAGTTTACTTTATGGTCTGTGGTCTGATGCTGTGATTATAGATAATGTAATTTATACATGACATGACACCGATGTTTTATGCAAATTTTTCTTCTAAAAAACGAATTACAAATTCTTAGATTTAGTTCATAAGCTCAAATTCTTAGTTTGGAATGTACCGTGCAGGGTAAAACAGAGTTGAATTGAATCGATTGAAGCCCCAAGTAGTGAACGATTATTTTTTTCTTAATAAAGAAATGCTTGGGGAAAAATAAGAGGAAAGAAGTAAACGCTACAGATATATACAGCAAAAATTAAGGCTTTATTTTCCTTGGCGAATAATATTGAATACAATACATGATTACATTTAAAAAATGGGAAAAAGCGGCTTTGCTAATTTTGGTTCGGTCAGAATAAATAGTTTTGATTTACATGGGGGCAATGATGCATCCCTCAAATTTTCCACTTCCATTTCTATTATAGATATACTAGTTCACTTATGTTGGGGAAAAGCCAATACTCGATACCTAGTCATCAATATCTTTTACAGCATCCTGCATCATATCCAACAGATAACACAATAAATAAATCAACAAATTAACTTCTTTTTTTCCCTTCAAGGTAAAGGATCAAACAAGAAAGGAAAAAAATAATAATAATAATTAACAAAAAAATTCATTTTTGCTTTAGTTAATGCAATCCCCATTCCTCAGCATGACACATTTCAGACCTCCGGTATAGTTATTCATGACTAGGG
Organism: Ochetophila trinervis; assembly: GCA_003254975.1. Classification (NCBI taxonomy): domain Eukaryota; kingdom Viridiplantae; phylum Streptophyta; class Magnoliopsida; order Rosales; family Rhamnaceae; genus Ochetophila; species Ochetophila trinervis. The sequence goes on from QANX01005894.1 coordinate 59,128, forward strand.
GTCGTACCTTTGCAAGTCGTGTGACGTAAGCTGCAGCCAATGCCGTGGCTAACAACCCAAGCCCAATTGTTACCAATGAACTACCGTTTCCAAGTAAACCAATTTCGGATTCATCTTGCTGATTAATTAACAAATATAATAGACGAGTCAATATACTGAATAGGAATCAATAACCAACCAGGATAGCTTAACTATATGATTCTAAGAAATTGAAAACCTAGAGACTGATTAATCCACTACAGACACATATGTGGCGACTTTTTTAAAGAAATTAAAATTTCGTCAAAAGCAAATAATTACTGGTCATTTTAGCATCATGGGAAAAGAATTGCATTCTATCAAAATGAAAATTCAAATACAATCACCTTAACAGTGAAAGAACAAAAAAAAAAACTTACTAGTATTGCTCGCCCGAATGCACCAGCACTCACGTAAGCCCATGTTCCCGGAAGCATGCCAAGCCAACTGCAACAACAAACAATTTTTTGATTTTGAATCAAAGAGTAAATATATTGCAAAACAACTTCATTCAAGGAATTAAACTGATATTCCATGTGCTCCAACAAAAGAATTTATAGCATATCAAACCATTTTAAAACCGTATTAACAATAAGCATAGAAATAAACCTTCCCAAGACGTATGGAATGAATTTTACAGATGTCAGTCCATATAAATAATTCCCCAAGGAAAAAGGAAGCAAAGGGCTCAAACGTAGGAGAGTAACAATTCTGAAGCCATTTTCTCCTATAGCTTTGTCAATTGCAAGAAATTTTTTGTTTCCTTCTACTAGTTTAAGAATACGCTCGCGCGCGAAATATCTAGCAATCAAGAAGGCAACACTAGCAGCCACCTGAAGCGGGTGAAGATGTTAGAAGCATATCTAAATACATTCACTATCCATATTATTCTTAAATAGTAGCAAGCAGAGTGACTCACTGTTCCACTGATTGAGACTATGACAGTGCCAATAACAGAACCAAAAAGAAGACCAGCTGACAATGTTAAGGGAATGGCTGGAAGTGCAAGGATCTAGGAGAAGTGGAGAACAAATCATTCAGTCAGCAGCTACAGAAAGTAGTTATTTTATACATGCAAATTTGAAACCCAATGATATCTTTGCAAATGTTCTATACTGTTATACAAGGAGCACAATTCTATTAGAGACAGTAACAGATGGATACTATGCCTAAATTTCATGTCATATAAAATTTGTAACTGAAGATAAAATGGAATTCATGATATGGCAAATAGAAGTACTGAAGTATGATCGTCTTAATAGATAATATGAACCCTCAGCTTATACGACCATACGCATAAAATAATCAATATAAAGGGCATAAAACATACATATGAAAAAGGATAATTAAGATATCCAAGAAAGAAGTTTCAAATGCATACCTCCAATCCGGCATAAACTGCCACAAATAATGCATATCCAGCAGGACCATAACCTGCTCATCAAAAATTATATGAGAATAATTCATCTGAAAGAAAAGACACGAAAAGAGATCTCTCTCTTTCTCATTGTGGAAAATAGTTTTCCACTTTACTCTAGGAAAGTATAAAGGAATTTCAACTCTTGGCTTGTCACATATATTTTTTGAAAGTGCAACTGTAAGCCGCATAAAGACAATTTTGATGTAAGGTAGGAGAAGGAACTTGCATTATGAGAGATATTTTGATTAATCATCATTTCATTCTCTTATCCTCGAGAATATTGCACAGGGAAAATTTCAGCACCACTAATATTTCTAACGACTACAATTGACAGATATTAAATGCACCAAATCCTTAACGAACCTAGACTGGATCATAAAATGTCACCAAGTCATAGAAAATTCAGTACTTCCAAAACTACGTGCCACAATAAATGCTCAAGCTCTCATATTTCCAACAAAAGTATACCTCAATTTCACAAAATAGCTCTAATAACAGTCAGACAAGCTGAATCCATATTACTAATCCACAAGTAGCCAAACAAAATTAAACCAAAATTCGACTCTATCATGGTATCTTCCAATGGTTTCCATAATACTGTGCAAATTGCTAAAATTTCCCACCAACCAATCGGCAATGACTACAACAAATTCTCATGAAAACTCTAAAGCAGCAATATTTTTTCGCAACTCGAATTCCAACTCCAATCAACAAAATCCAGGAAGAAATCGCATAAAACCGCAAAAGAAAAGGATAAAAATTTCTGTAAAGAGGTACCTTCAATGAAGGTCGAAAACTGAGTCAAGAAAGCGTTGATCTGGTCCTTATAGATATACCCAACAGCGGCAAAGCCACCAAGAAAACCAACTAGGAAAACACCAGCCAAGATGGTACCCTTAATCGCACTATCACCCTCCAAGCCCTCTTCATCTTGATCAATTTTCTCACCGCCATCCTTGCTCTTCGGGCTATTGAACAACCATTTTAGGCTCTGCGGAGGGCTGCCTGGAGTGGCAGTATTTTTCTGGAGGGTCTGTTTCTTGGTTTGTTTCAGAGAAGAACACGGTCTGAGGAAATGGAAGCGCTTGTGAGGCCTGAAGCTGTTTAGGAAAGAGGAAGGAGGAGAAAAGGAGTAGAGGCATGGTGATGGTTGTGGCCTCAAGGTGAGGAGGGTGCGCATTTTAAGCAGCTACAGCGGTGCAGGATAAGATTGAGAAGCACCACGACCACAGGGTGTGTAGAATTGCCATGTGTGTGAAATGCGGGAGTGTTTGTTACCTTTGATTTTCGGATTTTCGACGGGCTGTTGTGGTGAAAGAAAAAAATAGAAAATGTTTGGATTACCATGAGTTGCATGGATTTCGCATGACACCAACCAGCACCACGTGTCCTTAGTGATGTGAAAGGAGCGTGGGGCATGCTCTCTCCTCTTGTGGTCTATGCATGACCGAAAGAGTGGCAGAGGGAGTGCCATGTAGTGTTTACCTTTAGCCACCGCTTAAGGGCAAAATAGCCAAACGCCAAAGCAAGGGCAGAATGGTCCGCACGAAGTTTGAAAATACTTGGGCCACTAAGCCATGGAAGGTGGAGTAAGGCCTGGTAAGTCCAAGGCCCAAAACGAGACAATCGGAAAGCTAGACATATAGGTCCACAAGAGAAGAAAATATATTTATACGTGAAAAATGCCATAAACGACATCGTTGCAGTTGCTTAGGATTTAGAAATTTATAGGACATAATTACCCTTATAAAAGTTCAGAAATTGAAATTAAGGTTATGGTTGTAAAAGTGCCTACTGTGTTTTTGCTTTTGGTGGGGTTGGAAGTTATTAAAGTGGGGTTTGTGACCTGGATCTGATAAATTATAGTGTTTGTAGAAATCTCATCAAAACGGTTCCTTTACAGGGGTCTCAGTTTTTATTTTTATTTTTTATAAACTTTTCAATTTCAAATTCCATATCGCTAACGGCTAGTATTGATGAACATTGAATAACGGTCACATTTTTTTATTTCAAAACTCTCTTATACTTTTATATAAACCTTCTCTACCACAGACATTTTAATTTTTGTTGCCTTTTAAAAAAAATTAATCGGAAGGGTCTTGATTTGATGGAATTTGGGTTACTTTGTACTCTGGAAATGGTTTCATATAATGGGTTGATGATGGTTTTTTTCCTCTATGGTTCATTGTCAACTGAATTTTGTAGTTTAAAGTTGATATCGTGTTGAAATTATTGACTTAGCGGTATTCGATTTCCATTTGTGGATTCAATCGTGGGTTTTTCTGATTTTTATACATTTATTTTCACTTTTTGGATTCTGTTTTAGCGATTGGAAAACTGAGGAAGGAAAGCAAAACACAACAAACAAAATCAATGTTGTGTTATTTGGTTTCATCATGTAGCAGCGGGCTTAGGAAAGTTTGGTTAACCCCAAGTTTTGGACTATGTTGCAGATGGAGATGATTCTTCTTTTAAAGCATATGCTTTCTTCTCTCACTCACAAGGCCCAAAAAGAAAACATGCCTTTGCTAGATAAGGTAATTTCCTCGTATACATAATCTTATACAAAATCATTTATTTTATAATCAAAAGCTTTTCCTTTGCTTACTTTTTCTTGTTATTGTGTTTTAAGATTCTAGCAGAAAGGGTGTCATCGTATGATTATGAGCTTATCTCTGGGATCACGGGAAAAGGTTATTTGCATTCAGAAAATACACTGGTAGAGCTGTAATTATTGATTTGTTACATGGTTTGGGACAGTGTAGCATCATTCTAGAAACTTTTCTCTTCTGTTTTCAGTTTTTAACTTGTGATGTATAAAGTTGGAAGTCTAAAATAGTGGACGTGCTTGATGTTTGAGTTTTACTGGTTATTTTCTCTTCCTTCTCTCCTCTCAGGGTTATATCAATCTTGGATATTCAACACCATTTCTTTCTTGGGTGCATCCTATATGTGTATTCATCCTTGGCTGCACCCAAGACAGCAGTAATTACTGTGGGTGAAGAGATAAAAACTCCAGGACTGCCATCAGAAATCTGTCCTCTGGTCTTTGTTTTCACTGGCTCAGGAAAAGGTAATGTAGTTTTACATACATAAATATCGGCTAGTAATTGAGCTATTTTATTTTATTTCAGATTCTACTTGTAATGATGCGTTTCATTTTGAATATGCTTTTGGATTCCTTGCTGCTTCTTTTTTTCGTTTTTTTTAATAGCCACTGATTTAGATTAATGTTATTGTTTGTTGTGAATTTTGACAATCTTTCTTCAGGCAATTTCTTTGGAAGAAATCAACAAGGCAAAGAAAATATAGAAAACAACAAGATGGGGTCAGATTGATATAGCCAATAATAATATGTGACACTGTAATGTAGTTAGGTTGTATCGTGTATTTAATAAGGCATAATTCTTAATATTAAAGTATGAGATTTTATGGGTTTTGGGAAGAAGAAGACTTCTGGGATTGCCAGATCTCTTCCTCCGTTGTGGTGTGTGTCCCCTTTCTCTCTTTCTCTCTCGCTTTCTCTTTTATCTTTCTCTATTACATTTTCCCTCTTCACTTTCTCTCTGTTTTCTCTTTTCTTTTATCTCTTTGCTTTCCCTGTTACTTTCCCTCTCAATTTTTTTTTCTCAACTTTTTTCTGTCTATTAACTTTTACTTTCTATGTTTTAGGTATCCTCCCTGCTTTCTAATATGCTTATTATCTTTTCATTTTTTTTAGTTACATTTCTTTTCTACTTTCTCGATGTTAATTCTCTTTACGCACTTTCTAGTTGAAATCCTTAGTGACTTTATTATTTTATGGTTAAATGGTTTATTGCATAAACTTACATTTTGTGAAATTCCATTTATTTCCTTGAAGTTAAAATTTAAAAAAATGAATAAAAAAAGGAAAAAAACTATTTGTTACTAATCAACTACACTTATTATTTAAAAAAAAAATCTTTTTTTTTGGTAATAAATTCTAGAAAAATAAATGCAACTGTTTTTTAAAGCAAAAGAAGAAAGACAACATGTTCTTAAAACATACTAATATAAATTTGCCTTTCTATTTACCATACAACTACTTTTATTTTTATTTTTATGAAAAGTATACTTTTTATTTGAATTTTATTCTTTAAAAAAAAATGCAATTGATATAGGAAAAGAAAAAAAAAACAGAATATGATTTTAAAATATATATATTGGACCTTTATTTTAATCGGTAGAAAAAGCACAACTAAAATACTTTTCTAAATTAAAATATTTTTTTTAGCAAAACTGGTTTTTATTTGGAAATTTTGTTAAATTAAAAGCATGAATGTTCTATAGTATTTTTATGGTTTTTTTATATATATTTATAAAATAGTATATTTTCAATTATGTTATTTAAATATTAATATAAGAATATATTGCTATATTAAAAAAAAGGCATGGTATATTTTAACGGTTTTGTTTTTAAAAGATGATATATTTTCAAGTAATTACGTTATGTATTATTAATAAAATGATATTTTTTTAATTTGTAAAAAATTCTCATAAATTTAAACATAAGAAGAAAACAAAATTTACTTTAAATTAACTTCTAGAATTTAATTTATCGGATAAAAATGGTTTAAACTTGTAAAATTACGAAAATTATATCCAAGCGAATTAAACTACTTTGAGGACATAAATTGGAATTTCACAAATTGGATATTTGATAGTTTATGGATGGAATAAACTATTTTACCTATGATAATAATGTGACGAGGGAGGACAACTATATTTTTGCAACTAGAGAATTAAAAAGGGAAATTAGCAAGAATGTAATAGAGAGAAGTGAGTGGAAAGAAAGGTGGGAGACGATAACTAAGCAAAGGAAGTAGAGAATAGAAGAAAGTGAGAAAGAGAAATTAAGGAGAGAAAGTGTAGGTAGTGTAGAGAAGCTGGGAAGAGGGAAGTGGAAAGAATTAGGGAGGAAAATTAGTAATGAGAAAGTGAAATAGGACGACGAAAAAAATATAGAGAAAAATGGGGGGATAGGGAGATAAGAGTAGAAAAGTAATGTAGAGAGTTTTTTTTTTTCGATTGATTTGTTGAAATGTAATAAGAAATTTGTTTCCATTTCAATTCGTTTCATTTCCAATTTACTTCACTCTCAACAAGGAACTCCAAATATATTGACTAGCTACTGATAATACATAGGGACCTAACTTGAACAAAAACATCAAGTTCAACTGGTCTAGAAATGCATTTTTTTTTTCCCACATACAAAACACATTGGTATGTTTACAAAGATTGCTCCTTGCAATATTTCAGATCACCTTTAGCCGTACTTTTTTTTTAATCAATATTAAACTCATTACAATTGGAATGAAAAGAATTTTATTCCAATCAAAGTTTAAATTTTGGATCTACTTTCAATGGGTTTACTAATAGGTCATGTCTATTAATACGAAAATGGAAACTTTTGAACCCGCTTGAAAGTATTTACAGTACAAACATTGGATACGAACAGAGGCATTATTGTATTTTATTAAGGAGCAGGAATGCAAGGAATTAAAACGATGTAATTGCTTTTCTCTCAAGACAAAAGAAAAATGAAAAGCCAAATGAGCTGGATTTAATAATTAATCATTAACAACTCTATTTTTTTTTTAAACAAAAAGTAACTATTCTATTATGCTAATCTTAATAATCCAAGTAACAATTACCAAAAAAAAAAAAAAAAAAAGAACCCCGCAAACTGCAAATGTTTGTATGGTCTTCTTTTGCAGCTTCTGTGATCAAGGAAGTTTTGGCTGATCATGAACCGTGCGGTTGGCATACCCGATGTAGCTTACTCTTGATTCCTAGGAGGTTTCAGCTCTTTGATTGGAAGTCGAAATGGAATCCGCGTTCAACTAATGGTTTAGCGGATTGTATTGCAAAAATATCTCTACATTCTGACAAGTCTCTCTTTTAATATTTGTAACTCAAGGTCTATCCCAGCTGTGTTTCTTTTGCTGATTCTCTGGGAATTCCTAGATTGTTATAAATTGTAATCTATCCTTGTTTGATGCCTTTTCTTGTGCTTAATGAAATGCTTATTCATTCAAAAAAAAATGCAAACTGCAAACTGCAAGCACAACAAATCGATAAGCAGAATGAAGTAGGTAGTGGATTAGTAGCTACTTTCTACGATCTACCCAATATGCCAAACATTTTATAATCTAAAAATATAGTAGACGGAGACGTTTCTCTGGATTTTAAAATGACACTTAGGCATATACTTTTAATTTTTATTCCAAATATAAAGAAAGAGACTACTTAGGGGAATTTCCTGGTATGTTAATGAGGACCGATTTACAGGAGCACTATCTTCAAGATAAGCCAAAAAACAAAATGGAGCTATTATTTTGGTGAAAAATAATCTGATTTTTGCCAAAAAATAAAGTGTTTATTGGAGCATGAAACTTGCACATTGCAGCTTGTTTAAACTACAGAACACAAAAATTTGTAAAACTTGATATATATGTGTGTGTGTGTGCGCGCGCGCGCGCGCTGAAAACTGTGTGTAAGTTGGAGGCCTATAGATAAATACAGTTTTTGATGCTACCGAGTCTAGTGGTATTGATGAGTGAATGTCATTTTTAAAAGCCTGGATGATAACCTTGTATTCACAAGTTTAGAATTAGAAGCTTTTTTTTCGGTAAATTAGAATTAGAAGCTTTGGCAGGTAGAAAAGCAGTGCACATAATATGTGTAGAATAATCTAGCATATCAAAGTCGGTATTGACACACTCATTTTATGGTTGTATGCTTTCATGTATTTTTTTTAAATAAAATAAAATATAATTATAACTTGATTACTACTTTCCATTTTATTTATGTGATCGCCTTTCAAATAAATTCATATTGGTGTTCAATTCATGTAAAATAATATAACTAATCAGTGTCATTAGGATTATTCCGTGTACACGCAAACTTCTTAAATCTTTCAATCATATCATCCCTTTTATTGACTAAAATTGCGCGGGTATAAACCGTCTACAACAACAAAGTTGAAAGTTGAAACCACAAAACCTAGCCTGCCTACCAATTTTAGGTCGTTTAGGCTATCTAATGGTTCATTAGACGGTAAACGAATTAGTCAGAGAAAATTACAAACTTTGTTCAGCTATGAGAATGGTTTAGCTTTCCAAACTAACATAAACTTCAAGGAGTCAAGGATGGCATAAGCCTACAAGGACTTATATGAAGGTTACTCCAAGTCTGAAATGTACAACTCGAAATAAGAGAAAGCTATATGAAGGTTACTCCAACTCTTCAAGCCATCTGTGGTTTGCTGCTTCTCCTACGTTCATGCTTCTTGTGATGAGGAATTTCCTTTCAGGAAGAAACAGTTGATATCCGGTTTTGGCAAAGAGGACTTCAATTTGTGAAGCTGATCTTCTAAACAAGCTTGCAGTACCTGAGGTGAAAACAGGTCTGGCCTTTCAAGAGCCTTTACTGCTGAGTTTGCTGCAACATTAATCTGCAAGGAATGAGGGAGAGGGGGGTAACAAGTGAAAAGATAATTTCACCTTTTCCAAGTCAAAAAGAACCATTGAATTATGTTGTCCATCTGTATTTTAAGTAGTGCCCAATTTAAAGAACCAGTACAGTTCTATCCTGAAGAAGTTGCAGCATATAGGAAAGATAAATTTGTATTTGATGATGCACAAGTAATGCGACTTAATTTTTTGGCAAATCTAAGGAAGCAAACAATCAAAATACTGTTAATTTAAACTTAAATGGTTATTAGCTAGCATATAAAATGCAAGGACGACAGTGGTAGTGGTAATACGAAAAGCAAAGCACAATTTTACTTGGAAGGAACTAGGAAAGTATCCCTCTGAAAACAAGTATGCATTATACCATTATAGCATTAGAGTTAAAACTAAGCACATAAATCATATCAGTGTTCAGCCTCAGTTGCTGAAGAGTTCAAATGCTTCTTCTCCCTCTCCAAACACACTAAGATCTGGTTATTGCGTTTCAAATGATTCTCACTACAGTTAAAATTAAGAAGATAAAGCATAATTCTTCAGGATTCAGTAATAAAAGAGTTCAAATGCTTCTTTCTAACTCTCCAATTCTACTCGCATTTGGTCATTGTGTTACTTCTTGGTGGCTTGTGGTCAAAAAAGGCCCTAAGAGCACCCAGGAATTTAAATAGTTGGTGGCTCAGTATCTCAAAAATATAGTTGTTTATGCAACAAAAATTAAACAACCTGTCATTGCTATACTAAAGCCATTATACTAATTCTCTGAGCTTGAGCCCAAAATACAATATCAGAAAAACCAAAATGCAAGCCACAATCAAATTCAGGTAGAAGAAAGCTATCACTAGCAACAAAAATCCAATAAAAAGTAAACAAGATGAACCATAACCATATATAAATTAGAAATAGCGCAAACAAGAAACAAATTTGTAGACGAAAATTGCATCATACCGATTGGGAAGCCATCTTCAACAAGGCTTTTGCTAGGGGAAGTACGCAAAACCTTTTGCACAATAATAAAACAATATGATTAGCATAAATTCACAGAAATTATTTATCAAAACTACGTTTGGTCGATGTGAAAGTATAGGAACCCGAAAGAAAAGTAAAAAAACCACATATTTTCACTTAAGCCCAACAGCCAACGACTCTAAAGCTTAAAATTTGAGCCATATTTTCCTTATTCTATCATACTTCGTACTTTTCTCAAGGATTCCAAAATTAAAAAGGCAAAAGGAAGAGGTAACTAACATTCCTCTGCCACCTGCGAGAGCTTCTTCTGATGGGTCTTTCCATTCGTCGATTCTGCATAGTACGAGTATATTATATTCTAATTAATTTTTAAATATTTAACAGATAAACACTGGCATGCATATACAGAGGGAGAGAGAGAGAGAGAGAGAGAGAGAGAGATTACACCCAACCGTAACGGCGGTCGAATAATAGTCGTTTGGGATGTCGGATAGAGGAGGAGCTTGGAATTGAGATGGCAGAGCTGGAGCTTCTCGACTCCATGTTCTCGCTCTGGTCTTTGCTCAGAGTGGAACAGAGAAAGGGAGAAGGACTACGCTAGAAGTTTGGGCTGAAACTAGGCTAATCCTCTAAGCCCATACTAATTAATTTGGGCTGGACCACTACATTGTTGTTCTAAAAGAGCAAACAGTTAGATTTTAAAGTAAAAATAAAATGCATAAATCCATTTAATAAAATTATTTTAAAAAAATAGAATAAATCCATAAAATAAAATAAAAAGTAATCAATACCATCCACGCGTCCACGGATGCTTCTTCAGGCTCGAGGGATACTAAAATTCGCCATTTTTTTCTCCTTTTTTTTTTTTATTTCTTTTTTTTTTTTTTTGAACTNTTTTTTTTTTTTATTAACTCTTCCTTTTTTTTTAAATGTTATAAAAAAAATTAAAACTTTCGTCAGTCTCTCACACATTTTATTTTATTTAATTTACCGAAAACATTTAAACTTGTTTATCTCCATGAAAAATAAAAATGGCAATTTTGTAAATGCAACTTATGCAAGTAGCTCTTATACAGTATTTATACCGCCTTTGGCTATTTGAAACCAAACAGACTTTCCCGCTCCGCATACATCCCATTCCCTCTCCAAGCTTCGTAATCGTAAATGGCGAATTCGAAACCAACCGCTCAAATTCCATCGCAGGCCGTATGTTCAGGTATCTCATGCTTCGCTTTTCACCAATTCTAATTTTTTCTTTAAATGTATTAGTCCGTTCGACTTTCAGTTATGCATTGTTTGAATTCCTCAGATAATGAATAACCAGAAGGAAGGAATAATCTGCTCTGAATATCAGTTTCTATAATTCTTTGTTGAAATAACTAAATTGTGAAGAAAAATCTAAGATCGGGAGCTTAGCTTGGTGAAGAAATTAGTGAAAATCTTCTATATAATTGCTTTAGAGTTCGCTTTTCTTAATGTTACTTTATTTATTCACCTGACTGTTTACGAAACGAAGGATGCGCTACCTGTTGTTTGGATCCTCTGAGATTTAAGAAAAACGAAGGAAAATGAATTTAGGTATCTCACGCTTCGGTTTTACTAGTTCTCAATGTTCTTCAAGTGTTTAAAATCTTACTCCCATTTCAGTTATGCACTGATTGTTTCCTAAGTAAATGCAAAACCAGAGGGAAGAAAAAAATTCGAATCTAACTTCTCTGATTGTTTGTTGAAATAACTAAATTAGAAAGGAAAACCTAAGATTCGGAACTTAGCTTGGTGAATTAATTAAGAAAATGTTTTTGTTAAGATTTCTTTATTGACTAAACTGTTTCCAGACAACTAAGCTTTACTTCTTGTTTTGATCCGAGGTTCAGAGTGCTGAGGCTGATGAAAGCGAGTGAAAAAAGAAGTTTAGTTTTGTACGCTTAAATATTACCGAGCAACTTTCAGGAATTTATAGTACTATTGAAATTTTATAATGTTAGAAATCCTGAAGCCTTGAACAATTTTCTACTTTCAGAAATTTAAAGTTTCCGAGAGATTTGACAATTTTATCGAAACTTCTTAGAATCGCAGAGAAAGTCAGTTCCATGTTTACGTTGACTTAATTCAGCTTATTATTTGCATTCCTTGAGAAAAAGTAATATATACTTTTATGTCTTACTGAATTATCGCTAACTTGGAGATTATATGCAAATTTTTGGATCTGTTGCATTTTTATTTTTCGTTCAAGTAATAATAGCTGTGTTCTTGTATTGAAAAATATGCGTAGTTACAAGTTTTAAAGTGGGTTTCTAAGTAATATTATGCTTAGTGAAACTCTGGGGGGCTTAATTGTATAACAGATAAAACTGTTATTTGCATATATATATTTTCCGCTGCTTGTGAATATCAATCCTAGACTAGAATTACAAACTTCACGAGATTTATTTATTTATTGTACATGCAATAATGCAATAATTTGTTGAGAACAAATTAAGTTTGTCGAGAACAATCAGGAAATGCGTCGAGAATATGTCATCTGTTTCTTGTAGCAGTTTGTTGTTTAATTTATTTGTTAATAATAATCGGACCAGTTTTTCTGTTCTGAAATTGAATTAAACTGTATTCAAGAACTATTAGGTATTTGAAGAAACAGAAAATAGTAATCTTACTTCTTACATTTTTATATATGTATATTGGTGGGTGCAAGGCTCGTATATATCATGAGACCTCTATATGATAGTGTCAATGAAAATTTTCTGTTACCTCGGACTAATTTAGGTACATGTTCTAAACTCCTATGTTCCTAGCTTACTTAGACATGAATGAGTAAATCATTTTTCTAGTCCTATGACATTGTGTAAATTAGAAGCTTTACTACTGCCAGCTGCTTCAAATAGCAACAAAATATAAAATAACAAACAAACAAAAAAGGTGCTTCAAACATTTTAGAAAGTGCCTTTTAACTTGTACAATGTACTTATTACTGAAATGGTAGAAGAGCATCAAAACTATTTATGTTTTTATTTTTTATTTTTTATTTTTTTTTATTGCAGGTGGTGGTGGGGTTTGTATGATGAGAAACACATGGAGAGATGAACAACCCCCAGCTTTCATTAATTTCATCTCCACCTTCCTTCGTGAAAACTGTTTCCGTCTTAACTTTGTTGCAATTGCCCCAGTAATTTTCCCGCCTATACTCAAATTGTTTATGTAAGAATGGTTCATCATCCAACTTGTTGGAACTTATATTTGTAGGACTTTATTTTCAACTGTGGGGGCTCATCAGTAGCATTCATCTTCGTGACAAACTGGGATTGTTCTAACATCTCCCCACTCTTCAGCAGGTAACCAAGCTGTTATGATTTGTCGGTGCCTCTTTCTCGGTTTTATTTTTTAATTTAACTTTGTTCTATACAGAATACAGAAACTGAAGGTGCAATTTGCTAATCTATATGTTGTCGTGACCCTCGCTTCCAGGGAGCAAAATGATTCGTTTGTTTGTTCTTACTTCAAGTGAGTTATACAAATCTACTGTTTTCATTGACTCTTATTTAATGTCGCTTAATCACATACGTTACATGTTTGAATCTGTAAAGATCTGGAATGGAGCTTGGCAAGCCAACATTTGTACCAGTTCCAGACAGAGAAATGGGCTTTGAAAAAATTGTAAATATAGCTCACTCTCGTGGGGGTAAGATATTTTTTTAAGCTCAAGTGGTTTTTAACTTCCAAATAATTTATTTAAATAACCATTAACTGCAGTTTGCAAGGGACAGGATGCCACGACAAAACTTAAGTCCGAGGTCTGATTGTTAAAGCTATCCTATTGCTTTCTTTTACAGCATGTTTATACTAATATTAACAATGCTAGTATGTAAATTAGTTTGACAGAATTCTTTTCCCTTTTTTTTTCTTCTTTTTGACGGTGGTACGTCTTGTTTTGTAAAGAGAAAACAAGCTGTGCAAGGAATGGACGTCTTCCTAAAAGTGGTTACGGCCTTACCGGGCATTGACAACCATGATGCAAATGCGGTAACTTGACTCGCTACAAAACTTTTTCTAAATAAATCTGGTATTATTCCCTTATTGCTAGATTTTATGCATTTCAATGTTCAACTTCTGTTGTTATTATGCATAACTTTGTTCTTACATTTTCCTCTTTTGAAGAAAAAGAAAAGAGTAAATAACCTACATTTGTCAATAAAATGATTCAATAGTTATCTAATTGGTTGCACTGCTAACGTAATAAACTAGAATTCAATTATATGTGGAATTACAAAGTAGACTGAATAACTTTGGAAAAATGATTTTTCAAGTAAATTTCTCATCGTCTTTTGGCTAGTTTGAGTTTGAACATTTTCCTTCATAAGCACTGGCATCGCAACGTTATTATGATTTTCCTGTATATATTTCCAGATTCCAAATTGTTTTCATTTTGACATATTTTATAGTCATAAAACATTAAGATGAAAATTCTTCAATATATGAGTAATGTATATGCCTATTTGCAAGTTCTGTTTGTCTATGATAGTGCAGATTTGCGAGTTTAGATCAAATTAGTTTTTTAGTCTCACTAAGCGTTTTCACTTTATGAGAAATTGATCCAACCACTTGATTCTGGAACCAAATTCTTGTTCTTGCAATTCTATTCAGCTTAATCAAGCTATTGGTTCGATTGAAGCAATTGCCAAGGCGTCGAATGAGCATATTCTGGAAAATACAGACCTTTCAGTTGACAAGGCGGAGGTAATTTCAAGGTTTTTCAGGGATCCAAAATTCTATCTGGGCCCAAAGATCAATTAATAAAGGAAAAAAAGGTTTAACGCACTTTGGATTCATATTTTTAAACCTCGCATTGTTTGTAAAGACTATTTTTTCTAGTTTATCTATGTTACGACTTACCACTTAGCAAGACAAGTAACGATACCTAAATTAACTACGATTAGTAAAAATAAAATCAATAAACAAAAATTTGTCACAAAAAGTCAAAAAAAAAAATCTTTTGCCACGAAAAAATAAATACCATCCAATTTCATAACTTTCTATGGAGCTGCAACTTTAATTGTTTTACATGGGCATGTAGCAGTACTTAAAGCTTGTTGGATTGGGATTTGAAGGAAGAACGAACATAGTTATAATGGGAGAATGCTAGCGATTTTATGTTCGTAGTGTTGATATTATTTGACTCCCAAATACCCTATGCACATTATTAGTTTCTATAAGACGCATCTCAAACAAGTCAATAGGATTTCCTTTAAAATTAGAGAACGCAGATTAAAGTCGGAAATTCTATTGGCGGAATTAATTAGCAATACTAGTTTTTTTTTTTTTGGGGGTTAACAATTATCTATACTAGGTTTTTTTGGGTAACCATTATCTATACTAGGTTATGACTACCATTAAAATGAAAAAAAAATAAGGCGCATCTTAAACAATGGACTGATGAAGTAAATAAGGTTTCCTCTACAAAGATGGTTTGTAAGTTTAATGGAATAGTAGAGGAGCAGCTGAAGGAAGAGAGTCTGGTTGGCCCTCTGGAGTCTCTGGAGCAAATTACAATGGAAAGGAAGAGGAAACAATGGACCTTGCTGTCTGAGGGCTGGTTTAAAATAAATACAGATGCAGCTTGTAATGATGGTAATGCAGCTATTGCTATGGTGGTGAGGGATGACTTAAGATGACTGGTGTTAGTCAAGACTAAACTGTTGGGATGCAAGAATGCCTGGTGTGCAGAGCTTGTTGCTTTGCAATGAGCCTCTAGCATTGCCGAGGAAAAAGGATGGTTCAAAGTTCAGTGGTCTTCGGATGCCAAAGAAGTTATTAACTTGATCAATTTTCTGGAAGAACCAAATGCGTGAGATTTTTACTGTGATATTTTTCGAATCCGTGAGAGATGTGCCAGATTCTCATAGAGTTTTGAATGGAATCCTAAATCAGCTAACAAAGCTGCGGATTTCATTGCTTCTTTTTCTTTAGTTAATAATGTTGATTGCTGCTTTAATTGTTTGGATTTTGATATTCTCCCCCAGAACTTGAAACTGAGTGTTAGGGGACTTGGGGAGGGAGAATGATGTGTAAGCCTTTTTTCTGAGGTCTTTTTGTGCTTTATAATGCATCTTTATTCACCCAAAAAATAAATAAATAAGGTTTCCTTTAAATTAAGAGGTTGCAGATTGGAATCGGAAATCTTCCACTGACGTTATTAATTGTTTGTACTAGGAATTTCTTTCTTTCTTTTGGTTAAATTAAAACTTGTCTAGAGTCCAACAGACCAAACTCATCAACCTCAATGTACATACCAGCTCCTTTTGGAAGCTTATCCAAAATATGCAAACCTACAGAAAATTTATGACCGATTTTAGCAAGAAAATCAGCCACTTTATTAAATTATCTAAAGTTGTGAGCCTATGAATAAGAGAAAAATCAGCATTTTACTCAAACACCTTGCAGCTTCCAATTAAACCAGAGCAAGGATGGTTCTGATCTATATCACGATTCACCCAAGAAAATACAATGCTTGAATCCATTTCCACAATGACTTTTTGCAACCCCAACTGCTTAGCAATTATTTATACTAGCTCATAAGTATAACAAAAGGTAACAAAAAATAATAATAATAATAATAAGATAATATAAGTTATAATTAAAATATTATATAAGAAAAACTTCTTACAAAATAAAACAATACTGGTAATAAAGTAAGTATAAACTTGTTTTTTTCCTCAACTCCCATGGCCTTTTTTTATCTAAATCTTTTGAAAGAGTTAAGAAAGAAGAACGTTAAGAAATTAGTTTCTATATTGTTCATCTTAAACCTTAGATACTTATTTAGCATAAAAATATAATATATAAAATAACATAAATTTAGGGTTTAAAGTCGGGTTTAGGGGTAGAGTTTGGGGTATTTTTCCTCCGAACGTTGACTAGGATCTAGGGTTTATGGTCTGGGATGTAAGGTTTAGGTTATAGGGTAGAGGCTTTCAAGCTTAGGGTTTACGATTTCAAGTTTAGGATCTAGAGTTTACAATTATGAGGTCTAGGATTTAGGGTTTAAGATTTATGGTCTAGGGTTGAGAGTTTGGATTTAGTGTTTAAGGTTTAGGTTATAAGGCCTAGAGTTTACAATTATGAGTCTGCAGTTTAGGATTTTGGATCTAAGATCTAGGATCTCGAAATTTATGGTCTAGGGTTTAAGGTTTACAGTTCCAAGTCTAAGGACTAGGTTCTAGCATTTAGGTTTAGGGATTTACGGTTTTGAAAGTGGTCTAGGGTTTTGGTTTGGAGTCTAAGGTGGACTTAAGGTTTCAAGCTTAGGGTTTAAGGGTTTCGAATCTAGGGTTAAGGGAGCAAACAAGTAATCTATATTACCATAAAAAATAACATAAATTTAGGTTGACAGAGATTCTTGTTGTCATTATTGGATAAAATTACCAAAAATAAATTGTTATTCATTTTGACCAAAGGCAAAAACCTACTTTATCCGATACAACTACTCTATTTCTTAAGAGCTACCAGAACAGGCTGGGCACACCAACTACAAAGAAAAGAGTTCACAACTAACTGACCATGGGCTCAGGATTTGTTATTATGATGGGGCACCAAGATAGGAGGCTAGCCGCAATATGTCACTGAAAACTCCACCAGCTGTGACTTCAGCCCCAGCACCTGGTCCACGGACTATAAGAGGCTGTTCCTTGTACCTTGTTGTTGTAAAAGCGATGATGTTATCCGATCCAGACAGTTGGGCAAATGGATGATCTTTCTTGTATGTCCACAACTGTACTTTGCCTTTTTGCTTAATCACATCCACCACCCCGACGTATCTCAATACCTTTGACATATGAAATGACAAACTAATGAGCTCATAGTGCAAAGCATAATGGGATATTTTCCTATTGGATGCTCCAACAGGCTTTTCAACAGCTACTTATATAGTTACATTTTTTATAATCACTAAATCATTCTTCCAAATAATGCTTTTACTATTATTCTTAAAAATCATGCTTTCAGTTAAGGGGATTGAATAAAGCCTTCGATTTCAGTTAATGTACCCTAATATGTTCTAGCTAATATTTCAAATATACTCACTTCCCCTGCATCCTCAGCTATTTGTCTTTTCGTTGCCAATTCATGATCAAATTGAGGCAGTTTCTGCATAAATTCCTCTGACGATGGACATGCCTGTAAATATTTATCCGAAAATCCAAATTAAAAATGCACTTAATCACTCAATTAGGGCTGAATGACTGATATAGATCAAATCTTACTCTCAATGGTTCTGGTACAAGGCTCTCAACGGGGATATCAGAGAGTTCCAGCTTTAAACCAGATTCCCTGGCCAGAATTATCACCTGCAATATAAAGCATATCTAAGAAAACAGAAATGATAATGACAGAAAGGAACGAGGACAAAGTGAGATGGTGTAGGGAGTAAGTAATATTAAAGTAGCACACATATGACTGCTTCACAACAAAATGTCATATTAATGTCTTTTAAGAAAATCAATACTGATTACATAACAATGTTGCAAACAAATTTTGCAGATGGTACCTTTCTACGAACATCAGTTCCAGATAGATCATCTCTTGGATCTGGTTCAGTATAACCTGCCTGCTTTGCCTCAGCCACTACCTCACTAAAAGTTCGTCCGCTTATAAAATTGTTAAAGATGTAACTCAAGGTCCCACTGCAAGAGCAAATCCAAGAGCCATTTGTGACAGTCAAATATTATGGTGGGGGGGGTGGGGTGGTGGAGGAAGTAAAGGGTGCCCCCACCCAAATTCCACGCTGTCTTTGATCCTAAATTCAGAAGGGAATAAATATGTCAACATACCTGAAGATGCCCTCAATACGCAGAATTCTGTCCCCAGTTTCTAGGAGACCTCGTAATGTACTAATGATTGGGAGACCAGCACCAACAGTTGCTTCATAGAAGTAATGCGTATAGGATTGCCGTTGAAGAGCTCTCACTTTCAAATACTGGATGTAGCAATAAAATTGTAGGTAAGCACGAAATAGTAATTATGAAAGATTTCCAAGAAAACATATAACTTAACACTAATTGTGCTATTGGCAGTTTTGCATTCACGCTATAATAAATGAATTATGTTGTTATAAATTCAAAAACTGCTTTGACGCAAGAAAGAGAGGTTACCTGATCAAGTGGTCCTGAATTTGCTTTCTTATTTGGGGTGACAACGTGAATTCCTTTCTGCAACCAATCCTTGTAATGGCTTGCAATGGCAGAGTCTGCTGTGCAGTCAACCAAAACAGTATTCGGAATAAAATGATTCTCGTGAACATGGCAAACAAATTTTTCCAAGACTGCCTTTTCTCCTTTTTCCTTTTGAAGCTCTCGCCATCTTGATAAATCGATGCCCCTATATACAGCAAAAATATTATGTTCATAGTCCTATTCTGTCCATCTAACAATGACTACTATTTCTGAAATAAATAAATTTAGTTTGCAGTGAGAAGCACCTGATGAATATAAAAGTTTTAATAATAAAAAAATAAAAGAATTAGGGATCAGATTCGTAACAATAAAAGTTAGACAATAAAAAAAATAAGAAAAAAAAAACTTCAACCATAGAATCAGAACCTATAAAGTCTGCATGACTATTTTCCTACTACTGAAGCAGAAGACAGATACCTATCATATCTACCAACCTTGTGTAAATCATGTTCAAGATGATGCCCAAGGGCCTCGATTTTTTTATTTTTTTTAATGACAAGTTTAGTTACCATCATGACATCTGAAAATCCCATTTAACTGTGGAAATGTAACACCAACTAGTTCTTAAACAAGAAAAAAGGAAAGAAATCTTGCACTATTTCGACACCATTTTAGTACTAAGAATTCCTGTCGAAATTTTGTAACTTACGTTTCACTCAAAAGCATGGTCCTTGAGCCAGTGATTCCCATAACACGCAGATCAATGTTGAACTCTTCCTTGAGGGTTGCTGCCTAAGAAGAGAAACATTTATACATGATTAGTTTAAATATATCTTATGCTTGACCCAAATGAATAAAATAAATAGTTCAACTATATAAAAACATTAAGATTTAATCAGCAACAACACATTACATAAGTTGCTAACCATAAAGAAAACTATAAAACTATTCTAGCAAAATCATTAATTAATTCCATAAAACAAAGGCAATTTTGTTTAGGAAAAACCAAAGTGGTTGTTTTTGTGTGACTTATATCCATATTCATTTTCTTCACAATTTTGTGTAAATTTATGTATATCTTGACTTCTTTTCATAGGTGAGGCCAAGGAATTTTATATTTAAAACGTCCACTTAATTTATTTACCTTTTTTAAAAGAAACTAACTTCATTACATTGTTTTACTCCCTATTTCACATGTAACTATGTAAGACTACAAAGACAAGAAATTTGTTGCAGATAGCAAAGAGAAGAAATTGGTTGCAGATAGCCAAAGACAAGAAATTGATTGGAGATAAAATTCTTAGACAACTTAATTGAACTAGAATTAGTGCGGATATATACAAAATCTATAAAAACGTTTCTGACTACTGTATTTTATGGAATGAATTGCTCAGCCAAGAAGCTCAAAATAATACAATTAATCATTATCTAGGGTAAAGTAAACAACTATATACAGATGAATCAAGCGAGCCCATGCAGTCTGACAGAAAGGGAGAGAGATAAATAAATAATAAATGCTTTTTTACACACGAAACAGAGTATAATTAAATGATTAATACAAAGAGTATCTATAAAAGAGTACCTGATCCCTTAGTTGATCGAGTAATGTGCCACCAATCAATCCAGGTCCAATAATTCCCACTGCAATCGTGGTTCTTGAAAGATAAAATCTAGAGTGAACAGCTCTAAGGCCTCTTATACAATCCTCTCTTTTTAACACCACAGTTATATTGTACTCGGAACAACCTTGAGCTATAGCACGCACGTTAATGTTTGCCTACATTATAATTACAATTTATAATATAGATATATATTAAAAAAAGGCTTAGAAGTTGAACTAATAATAACACTCAGGATTCATAGACAGTTGTGAGACTAATCATATAAACAGTTGATAAGTCTATCACCTTTGCGAGTGCATTGAAAAGAGTGGCACTGACTCCAGGAGTACTAGCCATTTTCTGGCCAACTGCTGCCAAAATGCTACAGTTTGGAATAATTGCAACCTGAGAGGGTAAAGTTTGAGAAGAGTAAACGACTATGAAAGAGGTCATATGAAGGTAGCAGTCATAGATACAGCTGATAATATGTTTTAATGATTCAGTAAAGCATTGTACTTCCTTACTCAAATTTCCGAAAGAGAGGCTAAGAAGGAATTTCCTATAATAATGAATCAGAACCATCAGAATATGAAACTGTCACATTGCAAGATACACATGTATCGTCTTTGCACTATAAAACTCGAAAAAGATAAAAAGTTTTTTTTTATCAATTTATACTAAAAGGTATGGTGAAACCAGTAGTCCAGAAAAACACAATAAAGCAACTCAACAAGTGTATTACGCTAATACACTTCAGAAATTACACTTTCAGCAAATTCTGGGATGCAAAAATTAGGCACCTGAGAAAGACGCCCAGCATCCAAAGCTTGACGAAATCTAGACTGCAATGCCTCAGCAACAGCCTTTACTTCGTTATCAGGCACAGCAAAGCAAACGGAATGCTCACTGCTAGCCTACAATAACCAAAGTAAGGATCAAATTCTCTGTTGCTGTATCAAAATATCAGAAAAACTAAATACTGAGGTTAAGGGCACCTGAGATATCATAATAACATTAGCTCCAACATCTTTTACAGCATCAAATATGGCACTAGCTGTACCAGGAACGCCAGCCATTCCAGTTCTGTGAAAAAAGATAGGTAAAAAGAAATGTTATAGATAGGGAGAAAATGAAAAAGTTTGTTTATAGAGTTATCAAAACACAGCTCACCCCTCAACATTTACAATAGCCAAATTGTCTATTGTTGCAAACCCTTTTACAAAAGACTCAAATCTCTGACCATCTTCATCTATATCAGCAGAAGGGCGGCAAATCTTTGTTCCAGGTGCAGAGAGGTTGAAAATATTCCTTATTATAATTGGGATATCATATCGCATCACTGGAATGATGGTACGTGGGTGCAAAACATTAGCCCCAAAATATGACTGCACAGATATACAATTCTTATGTTAAAAATTGTGAATGTAGAAACTCTCAACAACTTTGACAGTCATAAGTAGTAAAGTTTACCATCTCCCAGGCCTCTTGATAAGACAATGTCTTCAGAATCACTGCCTCACTAACTGCAGAATATATGTCTCTTAGTATTGAATAATACCCTACCTTAATTATGTAAAGAACATTATAAAAAAATGTTGTCAATCAGAATGAGAAATATACATATACATATACATATACATATACATATACATATACATATACATATACATATACATATACATATACATATACATATACATAGATGTAAATTAGGTGACTCAATGTTGTCAAGCAGTAATCATAAATGAAGGACGGAACAAACCTTTTCTGGGGTCTGCACTGTATACACCATCAACATCTGTCCAGATTGTAACTTGACGAGCTCTGAATAAAGCACCCATGATAGCTGCAGAGAAGTCACTTCCATCTCTCTTCAAAGTAGTTGGAATATTTTGTGGCGTGCTAGCAATAAAGCCAGTTGCTATGATTGTCTTTGCTTGATTTTTGGAGTACCATTTCTCAAGTCTCTGCTCAGATTCTGCGTAATCAGGATCTACTTGATTAGAACTAGTAGGGTTTACAATAAGAACTTCCCTTGTATCCATCCATTGGCAGTCCATGCCATTCTGCGACACAGAGAAAAGAGGAGGAAATGATAGTAAATATGAATTAAATGATTTGAAAAAGCTTCAGCAAATGATAAGAAAACAACCACTACACCTTTCTAACAAGAGACGATAACAATTGAGCAGACCATAGCTCTCCATGTCCCACAACAAAATCAGTGAAAGATTCTGTCGCATGACCAGCTGCCATAATTTGGCTTGTTAATAAATATTGAGTAAACACTTCATACAGAACATCATTCTAAATTTGAAGCAAAAAGACAGTTAACAGATAAATATTTAACAGCGAAATAAGAAAAACTCGTTTAAAAATTTTCTCAAAAGTGTTGCACCAGCATCTTAAAGAGGAAAAAAAAAAGGGTGTTTACATGCACACGTGTACATTACATACTCAAATACATACATATATATAAGAGACAGAGAGAAAAATAGAAACTGAAAGATGTTAATCTTACCAATATATATAGCACGAAGCATTGCCTTAAGGTTACTGATGTCATTATGTAATTGTGATAAGAAACTACCAAGTTCATCTCCATCAAGTAAATCAAGCGCTGTCGATCTGTGCTTCTCTAAAACAGCATCTAATGCAGATATGTAGGACTCATCACGCGATTGAGCCTTGTAGATGAGATCATATATCATATCCGTCACTTTTGACATTGCAGAGACAATCACAAACTTCCTCTCTGAATTATCATTAACGACAATATCCGCAACATTCTTAATTCTTTCTGAGCTTCCCACACAGGTGCCACCAAATTTATGAACAGACCACGTATCACCTCTGGGAAGCTTAACTTTTTCAGAAGATTTATCCACTGTAGCATCTAAAATAAACAGAGAAAAACAATTAAACAAACCTCATGAAAAACCTCATGACAATCTCTGGATAATCAAACAGGTGAATGTAAAGAGAGGTACCAGTAACTGAGGCCAAAATTTGGGGTTTCATTCTCTGTTTCCTTTCCAAACGAGAAATAGAACTCATCCTGAAATAGGAAATACAAGCTCTCGTGTTTTAATTAAAAAGAGCAAAAAAAAAAAACACACACACACATATATATATTACATCTATAGCATATGGAAACAAAATACTCTCAATAAGAACCAAATTAGTTTATCGATGGTAGCAGAAAAGTAATCTTTTTAGAAGCTAAAGAAGTAAATAAGCAGAAAGGCATTCTTCGGCTGTGACTTTGTAACAAAACTATTTGCTTCGTAGCAAAGCCTAAAGCAATATGATTTCCAAAACAGAAACTCTTAGTAAGAGCTCGATATGGTAATGTTTACTTTAATTAATTTTTGTGAAAGTTTTTGACCTATTAGGCTTTTTTTTTCCCTGTCATGAGAGAGATCCAAAGCTTACAAACATAACACCGAGTTAGATGCCATTTTGTTTCATTACCTTGGTTTATTAAAAGCAAAAATATTACAGAAAAATATAGATAATGAAAATTAAAAGAAGAGATGCATCATTAGTTCATAAACAGTTACACAATTTGTCTTTATTACTTTCACAGACACACATTTACTTGCATATTTGAAAGTACTATATGTTATTTATGGTCCTAGTTATAGCGATAACTTCTCCAAACTCAAGTTAACCAGAAAACTAAAAATGACTATAACTTTCTAACAGATTTCGTATTCTATGAAGTAAAACTGAAAAGCACCATTCGAGGGAGACAGAAAAGTATAAAACATTCTAAATATAAATAAGGAAGATCGAGTTAATTCATTTGTAATTTAGAGAATAAATATCTAAAACAAAAAGAGATCAGTAACAGACTGACCTTTTATTGTCAACTAAAGATTTCACAAATGTTTTTAAAAATTTATGGTCCAGCTTCAACAGTTTTTTAAAGAACACGTGCAGGAAAATAAATTTGAAACAGTAAAAATTTCAGAAGCAAGATCTGAGAACTATGCAATAAAATGAAACCGGAAGTTCAAATATTAAATTCTTCAATATTCTACTAGCAAAAGAAAATTATTTTGTTTCATTCATAGAATGAATAGCAAAAGAAGCTAACCGAAGGAAAATTTACTTTCCACAGCGAGTAAAACTTAGTAGACTGAAATGCTTAGATGTACCTGCAAATAGGAGAGCTTTGATAATGGAGCGGAAATACACGACAATGCGAGCCGCAGATCTTCTTGTGTTTCGTGTCATGAGCCATTGCGTTTGGAGAGAGAATGTGCCGTGGGTTAGAGATCGTAGACGAGAACGACGCCATTGCTCCGGCTCACCGAGAGAACGAGAGAAAGAGAAACTGGGTTTGGTGTGGTTCTGAGTTCGGCGGCTTACCGTATATACAATCACAATGGCAGGAATGATTGGTGAAGCTATAATCCGGTGCGTTGTCTGAAAAGTGTCGACACTGCAATGAGCCATATGATACTGACACGTGATAATAAGTTGCAAATTTCCTAAGGCTCTGCAGGGGCACGGTAATGTACGGAGATATTAAGCATCAAAAATCCAATAATATCGTAAACTGTTTTAATTTTATTATCACTTATAAATATAAAATTATTTAAAAAAAAATTAATGACTCAATAAACACTGTCAAATATACTATTTATTTAAAAAATATATTTTATATGCAATGTAAATTTCAACCCAGCTACTAAAAATAATGTTAGCTTCTCTCATGTCCTTCCCTTGTGTTATACGTAAATTGGATTCGAATCACAGATATATTGTTGTAATTAGACCTCTTGTAGTGTTTTTGTTTATATTTTGTTAAAAAAAATATTTAAATTTGATCTATTTAATATTTTTATTAAAAATATAAATTTATTAAATTATTATAATCAGTTATCTAACAAGTTAAATTTATTTATAAATTATATATACTTGATTAATAGTTGATAATTAATACTAAAAAATAACAAAACTACACATAATATTAAAAAATAAAATATACTTGATTAATAATTTGTACTTAAACTGTATATTTTAATACATCCAAAAACAATACTTTTTTACTCGCCTATTTGTACTGAATGCCATTCTAATGTAGCCTTTATTTTGGTATATATAATGAAGTTTATTTTGGTATAAACTTCAACGGTTGAAGACCCCAACTATAAAGTTTTATTTTTTTTATTTTTATAGTATTTAAAATTATTTAAGACTATTTTAAACTAAATTAAAAAATAAAAAATGCCATAAAACACAAAAATTAATTATATTATGTTATTTTTGTTGTTTATTTTTTTACTTTAGTTTAAAAATTCTCAAACAATCCTAAATATTATAAAACTAACAAAAAAAAAAACCTTCACAGTCAAGCTTCATAAAAGTCCCTAACTTTTAAAATTTATAACATAATTGTTGAACAAAATATATATATAGATATATATATATGGTAAATCTCTTAATTGTGGTATCATTTAGGGGGTGTATTCAATTTTAAATTTATTGAATTTTAAAAAAGTTTAAAAATTTAGAGGTATTCAATTCAGAGTTTTAATAAGTCTATACAGATCAATAAGTATTTAATTCAGATTTTAATGAATTTTATAAAAGTCTATTAAAATCTAGATGTATTCAATTAAAATCTGAAGTCTTTTAAAATCTGAAAGTATTTAAAAAGTCATTGACTTTAAAAGATTTTAAAAAATAATGGATTTTAAAATGAATTTTGTGAACGAAAAAGTTTAACTGAAATCTTATATATTTTTCATGGATTTCATTGGATTCTTTTGAATTTTATACAAAATCCATAGAATTCTATAAAAATCTATGAATTTTTTTTTAAATCTACAACTTTATTTAAATCAATTAAACTCTGAATTGAATACACCATACTTAGAATATATATATATATTTTGTAAATCTCCAAAAGTCCCTAACTTATTGCGGATTTAGTTATTGTAAAATTTCGTTTACTAACATTTATGATCCTTATATTTATTTTTATTTTTTTGGGTTTAATAGATGAATGATACACCAATAAGATTAAAGACTGAGTTACTATTTATAATGGAAAAAAAAAGTTTATTAAAATGAATTTAATTTCATATAGAGTATTAAATTATTCTCATTCTCTTTAATG
Organism: Ochetophila trinervis; assembly: GCA_003254975.1. Lineage (NCBI taxonomy): Eukaryota > Viridiplantae > Streptophyta > Magnoliopsida > Rosales > Rhamnaceae > Ochetophila > Ochetophila trinervis. Next base: position 85,920 of record QANX01005894.1, read on the forward strand.
GAAACTATTTATAATGGGAAACGAACAAAGTTTTTTAAAATGAATTTAATTTTATAAATAGTATAAAATTATTTTCAACTTAATTTAAAAAATATATATATGTCTATATATTTGATCCCCCAATTTATAAAAAAAAAAAGTAAAAAAGAAAAAAAACTATAATTTGAGACAAAAATGAAGGACCAAAAATTTGAACGAGGCAAAAACGATTTATACACAATTAAAATAAAATTAAAAACCAAAATAAAACATTATCCCATGAGAAATAAATTAGTTGATTTCATCTCGGAGGAGACAGATAAAGAAACAAAAACGAAATCAATAATAATAATTCATGTTGGATCCCAAAAACGTACGCAATATAGTTCATCAACATTTTGATGGCCAACAATTGACTTCTGTGGTTGTTTTTAAGTGATGGATTACACTTCAGAATCCAAATCCAAATTGGAGTGAATATATATGCATTGTACAATGAACCACACAAATTTGATATTCGGAGGCGTGAAACATGCCCTGATTTCCACTGATCGCTAACTTTTTCCTTCACATATAGTCTTATATAAAATAATTAATTCAATACTTTATCTTCACACCAGCTATAAAATCCGGTGAAAAATAAACATCTGTCTGCTAATGATAAAAAAACACTCTTTTTTTTTTTCATAAAAAAACCTCTGTAAACTCTCTTTTTTTTTTTCATAAAAAAACCTCTGTTAATTGTAAAATAAATGAAATGTGTACTTATCAATATTTTAAATTTAAAAAAAAAATAATTACATTCAAAATATTTAAACCAAAAATCAATGAAAATTTTAAATACATTAATGGAATGCATAAAAAGTACATTAGGATTAACATTTTAAGATCCAAACTCAATTAGGAGTGGATTTATTAATTAGAATTTAAGTTAAACTAATTAACAACATTTGCAACTGGAGAGAGATGGGTTTTAATTAATTTGCTGAAAAAATGACCTATAATTTATCACATATATAAAACAATTTATAATTTTGAAAAAACGGTACATACTACATAGTAAATAAAAGAAAAACAAACTTCGAAAAGTGATTGCCGTTCCTGGACTCACGGAGTCACGGCCTCCAGATGTTCTCGCATTATTTGTTAAAAAATATATATACTTAGAGCATCTTCAATGATACTTAAGATTATTTTATTTTTATTGTCATATCATAAATATAGAAAGATTTAAAAAAAAAACATCTCCAATGACTCTGTCTATTAACTCTGTTAAGCTAATGTATAAAAAAAAAAAAATAGACACTGTCAAATAGACTGTCTACTTTCAAAAAATCTATTAGACATTGGGACTCAGCAATTTACTATTTTTTTTTTTTTAATTATTTTAGATTTTTTCTATTTGCGCCAGATTTTTTTTTCCCTCTTCTTGTTCGCGCTCAAACCGAAAAAAAATACTCCATGAACAGAAGCTGCTTCAAATCTTTAACTCATTTGTTCTTGTTCGCTCAAAGAAAAAATAAATTTCTCCATCAAATATTTCTAACCAGATTTTTATCTTTCAGTAAGTAAACTTTTTGATTTCTGATTCAGACACAGATTGAGGGTGGGGCGCGAACACATGCACACACACACACATATATATATATATATATGGATTTGGATCTGGATATGTAAGGGTAAAATGAATAGTAGTAGGTGGAAAAGGAGTCAAAATGGAAAGTGAAGTTGGATGGTGTAAGAGCACGCGTACGATGGTCTCATGGGCAGTGCTAATTTTTATTGAAATCCCTTTTTATCGTTCTAGCATTGCTTTGTTTCTTAATAATTATCAATTTAATTGGGGTTGGGTCTTCAATCTGCTTTATGGAGTAAATCTTAAAGATGATTTATGCTTTTTTTTTTTTGGTTCTATATTGTTCTGTTTTTATTTCTCTCCTTTACCATTCGTTTCAAACCCAACTCACAGACTTCTCTCATAATATATTTGCTCTTCTAGACATGTGATAATTTTGCATTTTGGCTACTACATCGCAGGTGTTTGATTGAGCATTGTTGAGTTTAGGTGGCTTCAACTAATTGGATTCAAGGTAAACAGCTATGTTTTGAATGAAGAGATTTTTATTTATTTATTTATTTTCAATTTTTGTTGAATTCTGTTTGGTTTGCCATTGAAATAGAAAATAAATAGACTTGTTGATTGTTGGATTGTTTTTAGTTCGCAATTACTGGATTGTATTTCACTATATGTATTTGAATTAGTGCGCTCTCATATGAACTAGTTATCATATATATCATATGCATATGCTTGTTGTCTTCTATGACCCATTTTAGCAAACACATGGTGGATGTTTTCAATTTTAGCAAGAGGAGGGGATGATATATACAATTCTAGCTACTATATTAAATTAAAAATGTTTGGGGTTCCAGATTCCAAAGCTTGATGGTGTCTTCCTTTACATTAAGAATTTGTTTTGTAAAAGCATAAAAAAAAGAAGAAGAAAAAGTAAAAGATTTGAGTAGAATACGACTTCATCTTACCTATATTTTTTTTTTCCTTTTAATTTTTCCAGGCAACTTGACTTCATTTTCACCTCTGCTTTTGTAGAGGATAGACACTTTCGAACTCATTGTGTTGCTCCACCAAATTAAAGTGCTGTTTCAAATAGAAAACAATTAGGAAAAGAAACTCAAAACTTTTTTGAAGTGAGTTTTGTGAGCGTGTGGTTAGCACTTACTACTCATTAACTCATAATTATCCCTATAATTGGAGAATGACTATTTCTAGGCGTCAGAATTTCTTGTAAAAGGGGAATATCTTTTTGAACCTTGATAACACAATTCAAGTTTATAGGGAAAAATCCAGAGTGAGTTGGAGTGGCAAGAACAAGTGGTGGAATTCACATGTATGTTATGTATGTAGGTAGATACTAGATAGGCAGACCATGTTGAATGTTTATTGTATATAATCATCCTAATGCCGTGGTTCTCGTCAGCCTAAATGGCGTTGATTAAGTGATTCCTTCTTTCTTTTTTGCCATTTCATTGATACTCAAAGGAATGGGAGAGCAGGGGAAGGAAGAGTACTGCCATGTACTTTTCAAATCTCAAAGCAACACATGCTCCTATGGCTGTTTCCTAATCTCACGAATCACCATGAACAAACTAATATATATATATATATATATTTATATATATTTAAATACTATTTATTTGGAAAAAAGGCATGGACATTGAAATCACTGCTCTTTACCTAATTTTGGTGTTATTTGGTTCACCTAAAACTTTAGGGGTCATTGTTCAGGGGATCCCCTGTTCTTTTCATTGAGGGTGGTCCAAAATTTGTGTTATTTTATAGGTATTTTGTTGATCTTCTTTTTAACTGCAATAAGTAAACTTATGATTGTCAACTATAGCATTAAACCCAATTACATGACATTTTTTTTGGCAGTGACAATAGTACAGTACTTTTATAATAACATATAATATATTTTTGTTATCATGTAAGATTAATTAATGGTGTATTGCATGTGCCATGCTCGTGAAGAATTGATTCCAAAACTGATATCCAAAGAGATTGATTGATGAGATATTAATGGTATCCATAATTGATTGAAAGTACAAATGGTAAAATTAATATTATCTGTTATCCTGTGAAGTATGATTCCAAAACTGATATGATTTGTTGATGAGTTGTGTTTCTAGTAGGAAGTTGACTTTCAACTCCTTTTAAAGCTTCAACTGGAATATATATTCACTTTTATGAAATTTTCATTATTTATACATAACTAGAGCTAGAGAAATTCAATATCTATGATATATACCAAAGTTGAAAATGGAGTGTGATTTGGGAGTTTTGGATGACTATTGTTTTTATGATAAGGTATAACTTTTTTATATATATAATGTACGTGTATATATATGTGTGTGCATATATATGTATGTATATGACATAACACATAAGTGTATAGTTGGAGAGGAATGTGGATATATTATAGATTTGGTCAAGGGGGCTATTAAAATGATTCCCAAAACAGCAAACAAACAAAAATTAAGTTGGAAAATATACAATGTTCATTAAGAACTTAGTACTATATTTGTTTCATCTATTTTTATTTTAGGTTGCAAATAGTATTGTACATATATGCTTCATGGATTGTCATTCATTCTTATATATATTTAAAAGAGAAAAAAAAAATTCACAATTTCTCATATAATGCTCATCTTGTGTAGGCATAAAATTTTTCTATGGATTCACAAGATTCTAATAATTTCTCATGTTCACAAGACTCAGTCGATGTTCAACATGTCAATAACTCCTCTCAATTTCATTCACATAATTCTATGCCACACCCCACTATGCCAAATCAATTTCCAAACCAATTTGCTCACCTACCATTTCAGCCCAACTATCATTTCAATCCAGTGAATGTTTCGTATCCTTCTTATGCTAACCAACAATTTGGATCTGGATTCTCCTATCAAAGTTTATTAGATGCTCCTAATATTCCATTCAACACTCAAACTAATGTACCCAAAGGATCCAAAAAGAAAAGTAGAGCCACCCAACAGTCCAATAACTCTCAAACTTCGATTGGTAATAAAAATTGGACTAAAGCTGAAAATGTTGCATTGACAAAGGCATGGTTGTATGTTTCTGTTGATTCTGATATTGGTAATAGTCAGAAAAGTACAGCTATGTGGGATCGTATTTTGAAACTTTGTAGGGAGAATATAGGTGTGGAAGATGATAATGTTCGAAACACCAATAGCTTAGGATGTCGTTGGGGAAAAATACTAGCTGCAGTTAACAAATTTCATGGATTATATGAGAGACTTGAAAGACATCCACAAAGTGGAACAACCCCCGAAGATATGGTAAATTTTATTGTTTTTTATAGTTATTTTTAATTTTTGCTACAAATTCTGACATTAAGCATTTTTATTTTTTATAAGCAATGTAGTCATACTTTTTAAATAACTAATTCTTCATTATTATCTGGATTCATATTATTTTTGTGTTTGTATTTGTTTGTCTTTTTGGTAGAAACGAGAAGCAATGCGAATGTATGAGGATCTTAACAACGGTCAACGATTCAAGTATGATCATTGTTGGGAGATCATGATAAAGAATCCAAAATGGTGTTCAAAAGGGCTTACAAAGACAAATGAATCAAACAAAAAAAAATCAGATGACATTGACAATCCACCTCCATTGATACCAACAACAAATGGGTCTTTGTCTAATGAAGGAGATGGTTCTGTCATGGATAATATTGCATCTGAAGGTATGAATTCTGATGGGATTGTTCGGCCACAAGGAAGAAAAGGATGTAAAGAGAAAAAGAGGAGGTTGAATGAAAAAAAAGTTGTGGTTGATGTTTTAAACAATTTACAAAGCACTCTAGACAAGCAAATTAATATTCATCGAGAAGAGCTGGAGTTGAAAAGAGAGAAAGATAAAAAAGAATTTGAATTGCGAGAACAAATGATGAAAAAGGAGATGGAATTAAAGGAGAAAGCTCAAGAAATGAAAAAAACAGCAATGAAAATAAAAGAGGAAGCTCAAAAAATAAAGATAAAAGATCAAGAGTTGAAGGAGAAAGCTCAAAAGAGGGAACAACAAAACCTTATTATGAATCAAGATCTCAACAAGCTTTCACCAACATTGCGAAAGACGTATGAAATGTATCAAAGATCAAATATTGAAGGAATGGGAAAATGATGGGCTTTTTGCAAAATAATTGGCTTGACATCTCTTTGATATGCTCTATGATTTATGAGAACCATGTTATTAATGGAAAAGTTGTCTTTTTATTTAAACTTTTGAATAGTTTGTTAGTTTTTTTGTGAAACATAAATTGATGATATTTGAAGTTTCAAAATATGAATAGTTAAGATGATATTATGATATTTGAATTTTTTATTTTTTTAATATCTATATTACAGTGCCTTTTCCCTCTGAATCAGATCGATATGACTTTTTTGAGTATATAAAAAGTTATTAGTTGGCAGCCATTAGACAAAGTAATGGTGTGTGGTACTACCCCTCCAACAAAGCATCAATTCACTCCAAATTAACATAAAATCATAGAAATTGGATAACACAGCTTTATCCATCGTCTGCCATGTGACAAATGCTGCTCTCCAATGTGTGAGATGATCATTTAAGCAAATCATGTATGTTTTACTAAATTTCATAGTGTATATATATATATATATATATCGGGCCCAACCGTTTACTATTTCAGCAGTACTCTGCATATTTNCATAGTGTATATATATATATATATCGGGCCCAACCGTTTACTATTTCAGCAGTACTCTGCATATTTTGCTCATGTACACAATCAAAGACCAAACAGCAAGCCCTGATTATCTTTTTCAGGTAATAGTACCTCATTAGAGCAATTATTTGTTATTATGTTATAGATTGCAGATTAATGGACTGTTAGGGTAGTTTGTTAAATAACAGAGGTAAATTAATCTCCAAAAGCTTGCCATTATGAGAAGCAGCTCTAACCGCATATATGGTTATCTATATGAAAGTTAAACTAGCTTGTAAACACTCATGTACTCATATAGAACCCACAAACTAGACAAGATAGCAACAATAATCACCTCTTGCCAATAAGCACATTTTTCATATTGTTTTTCATGGAATGTTTTTTATAAAACAACAATAAGCTATAAGAAGTAAAATAGAAGAACATAAAAATAAAATTATTTAAACTTATAGAATATTTAAGTAAATTAGTCAATAAAAAAAATTACACATGAACATTATAATTTTATAAAAGACAAATCATAATAGAATGATAAATATGAAATCTAACTATTGTTTATATGAGAGCTTGAGCTTGAGCTTAAACTTAAATATTAAATATTTTGTTGACCACCATATAAATTCCACAAGTGATTGATGAGATCGACCTTCAAATCTTTGTTCACTCTTTTATCTTGGACTTGTTTCATTCGATTAATCATATTTGAGACAAGAAAAATATAATCATGCTCTAGATGAATATCTTCAACCATTTCATCTCCATGAGGTTGCCAACATTCAGGATTGATGCCTTGACTATGCTCACTCTCAATTATCATGTTGTGCAAGATAATGCAAGTTTTCATTATCTTTCCAAGATCTTTTGCATTCCACATACGTGCTGGACCTTTGACAATATGCCACCTACTTTGCAATACTCAAAATGCCCGTTCCACATCTTTTCTGATAGCTTCCTGGTGTTTAGCAAATAATTTTTCTTTCATAGAAGATGGTTCAGAAATTGTTTGAATTAGAGTAGCATATTGTGGATAAATTCCATCAGAAAGATAATATCCCATATGATAGTGGTGGCCTTGTACTGTAAAATTACAAGGTGGTGCAACATCTTTAATAAGATCATCAAATAATGGAGATCTATCTAAAACAGTAATATCGTTATTTGTACCAGCCATGCCAAAGAATGCATGCCAAATCCATAAATTTTGTGAAGCGACAATTTCTAAAATTAGAGTAGGTATTTTTTTAAAACCATTTGTATGTGTGTCATGCCAAGCTGTGGGACAATTTTTCCAATGCCAATGCATACAATCTAAACTCCCAAGCATACCTGGAAATCCTCGATCCTCGCCTTCTTTCAGTAGCCTTGCAATATCATCTTTGTTTGGTTTTCTTAAATATTCTTCTTCAAAAACTCATATTATACCATCACAAAAGCGCTTTAAACTTTCAATTGCAGTGCTCTTTCTAATTTGAATATATTCGTCAAGCATATCAGCTGGACATCCATATGCAAGCATCCGCATTGCAGCTATTATTTTTTGTAAAGGACTTAATCCAACCTTCCCAGCTGCATCAACTTTTTGTCTAAAATAATCATCATAATTTTCTATAGCTTGTAAGATGCGTTTAAATAATTCCATATCCATTTGAAATCGACGTCTAAAACGTTCCGATGTATACTTTGAGTTCTCACCTTTGAAGTAGTCATTAACAATTAAATCATGACGTTTCTTCCTATCACGGCATATATAACGTCTACTAGATGTTGATCCACCATGATGACGCTTTTTACCAACTAAAGTTGTTGAAATTATCATAGAAATGTAGATTGCAGTAGTTTGAACCATATTATGAATTATTTTGTTGCATAAGTCATCCTTTTCTGATGATTCATCTAATAGTTGTTTAGTCATTGAAAGTGAATTATTGCTTGATGATGAACTGTCAGAATCATACTCAAAATTTGACGAAGACATTGATTTATAATGATACCTGTACAAATAAAATAAATATATATATATACACACACATCAATTTAAATTATTTATAACTCAAAATATATATTTTGAAATTCTAGTTAAACACACACACACACACATATATATATATATATATATATATATATATATATATGACTCCTTTCATAAAGTGAACCCAAAAAAAATAAAAATAAAGGAAAAGAGGTACCGTACCTACTGTTGAGCTACCTTTTTAAACACAACCCAATCTCTTTTTTATTTTATTTCTTTTCTTCTTTCGGTCCGGTGAATTGCCCAAATCTCTACAGCAAATAAAAAGACGAAAAGAATCCCTATTGTATGATTTCTTCAATTTCTCATTGATATCTTTCCAATCAATTTTTTTTCTTTTGCTGTAATTTTTTCCGATCAATCAAACAAACAAAATAGCAGGCAATACCATTTAATACATATTCTTTCATAATTGTATAGATACAGTACAATTTCATATTACTTCAAAAAGTATAAAAAAATAAAAATTTACCTTTATGAAAGGTGAATTTGAAGAGAGAGCGCGGAAAAATACAGAGGAAATTATGAAAGCTTTTTTTTAGGTTTTTTTTTTGTCAGTTCTATTTTGATTAGGTTTAATTTTAATTATATATAATTTTTAAAAAATTATATATTATTTATTAATTTTATTGTGAATAGGTTCCGTTGGAGACTATATTTAAATATACACTGTCTATTAAATAGATATTTGCAGCATAAATAATAGAGACTTCTATTTTATGTGTCATATAGACTCCAATTCACATAGCCATTAAAAATGCTCTTAATTAGCTATTTAATTCACAGCTTAAAGTATTTCTTACGAATAAGTCTGAATCTTATTCATCAATAAATAAATGAAAAAAAAAATCTCTATCTTTCTAGAATGTGATGCGACAATAAAATATTTTAGCGCTGTTTTTGTCAAACATCATCAAACTCATTTTCATCCTCCTACTTCATTTTCGTCTGTCTTCAGCTAAATTATTACTTGAGTTGGCAGGCGCAGATAATTAATACAAAATTAAAACTCACACTGTTACATTTAAAATATTTTTAATAAAATATAAATTGTTATAGTTAACGTGCTATGCTATGCTATGCTATGTAAATAAATATATAAATTATTTTGAAAAAATGTGTTATAATGGTAATATCTAAAATGAATATCGAACTGATATAATTTAAACATTATCAAAAAATTGTATCTACTTCTAGAAGCTTTGTCTATCATTATTAAATTTTTTTTAAATATAATTTATTCAAAAATTAAAAATATATAATAAAATACATAATTATAAATAATTTTTGTACACTTTATTATTAAAAAATAATTTTTAAATCTGTATATTTATACTATTTAAATTTAAATAAAATTTATTTTATATCACATATACTACCGTATACATTTTCCATTGAAAATAGTGTTAGCTAGTGACTGTAACCTTCTACAAGTATTATACGAAAGGAAAAAAAAAATAGCTGCTGTTTCCCAAATTAGTGTATTCGAGATAATTAATTAATATGAATTTTATCATTTTGTCAAACTTCATAAGGAAAAGAGATGAGATTAAAATTAGAAAACGAACATCAATTTACGAAAAAGTCCATTATTCCTATTTTTTTTTTTTTTTTGATAAAGTCCATTATTCCTATTGTTATGTAAACCAGGTCAACAATAACATTCCATTTTGGGTAAGTCAAAAAATATGAAAATCATATATAAAGAAGCAAAACCCAAAACAAATCACAAAAAAATTGGAACTTTTAAATTTGTCCCATCTTCATGCAAGACTGCTTCCTTGGCATTGTGAAATTGAAAGTTTCAAAATCTGTCTTACTATTTTACCTATTAAACAAGGTCTTTGTCCCAACCGATTCTTATCTTTGACTCGTCAATCATCCTCACCAAATTATTTGTTTCCTTTCTTTTTGCCGATATCTTGGTTGCTCTTTCTTAAGGGATTTTTTTTTTTTATGTGCAATTGTCAATTATTAAAGGGTCGTAATGTTTGAAGGAGACATATATAACATCTACTAGGCTATCTTTTTTTTAAGGACATTGTAAACCTCAAACCCATTCTCGTCGCCTGTTTCTTCAACAAATCCCATCCCGTCCAATTCTACTAGGAAAAAAAAAAAAAGAAGAAGAGAAGCAAAAAGTTTTTAGTTTACGAATTAAGTTTTCTAGAATATTATAATATGATAGATTTACAAGAGTTTTTGTGGGGTTTCTCTTTGATCTCTCTGCTTCTTTACTTCTGTGAAGGCCTTAAAAATTTCAGTTGCATGGCTTTAACCCTCAATTCCCCTCCTTCGTTATCTCCTTTGCCGTCTCATCTGTCCTGGGTTGACCGGTTTTTTCTAGTTTCTGATAATCAAAACAGCGAGAATTCCGAAAGCCGGCCGGTTTACGAGCATGAAGAATGTCCTCCCAACAAGTTGGCACGAATAATGAGCCAAGAAGAGAGTATATTGGGGAAAGAAGATGTGCAGCACGGTGATCAAAGAACTATTAATGAGGACTCTGGCATTTTGACCACGACTGAAACAGTAAGCACTGAGGAGAAAATCAAGCACGAAAATGAATGCCGAGAAACAGATATGAAGGCTGGTCTGAATGATAAGCACCTCGAAGAGAATGAAGGATTTGGTTCTTCGGGAATTACAAAGGCTGTTAACGAGGTTAAAGAGGCTCCCAAGTTACGAAAGAGGCCGTCGAGGCTGGTTTTGCCGGAATTCAGTCCTGGATTGGAATTTTGCGATAAGGACAGGAAATTGGAGAACAAAGAGTACTTTGAGGTTGAAGGAAGAGATTTCTTTCTGGCAGGAAAGCAAGGGAGGAGGGTGTCCATGGAGGATGGACATGGAATTTTGGTTGACATTAAGGGAGACCCAAAGCAGGTACATAATTAATATGTTATGTGCTTAATATAGTTTTTCTGTCTTTAAACTTTAACACGGTCTATACTAGTTTCAAATTTTTAGTAATTGGCTGATCAGTATTATTTACTTTGTTGGAAGTGAATATATATAATTCATTTTAAATGGTATAGGTTTTCTTTTCGGAGATGAGTATTAATTTAGAATTTCTATATGATATGGTTGTTAAGTAATTATTCTTGTACCGGCGAATGATTTATGACCTTAATTAGATCTTTTGGATATATGACATATCAGGCATTTTTTGTTGTAATTGATGGGCATGGAGGTCGTGCAGCAACTGATTATGTTGCTGAAAATTTAGGAAAGAACATTGTGAAAGCGATAGAACATGTCGGTGAGAAAGAAGACCAATTAGAAGAGGGTATTCGTGGAGGCTATTTACTCACAGACGAAGAGTTCCTTAATCAGGTAGGTTAGCTACCAATATACTTCATGTTCATTTTTAACGTCTGCATTATTTGAACCCATTGGTTTGACTCAGTCTTAGCTAGTACATTCATAAGATGGTTGTTTGGACAGGCATGCATTCACATAGTGCAATTGAAATTTCTTATTTTAAAAACATGTACCAACCTTTACCACATGCGTCGGTGTAAACAAATTCCCTTGTCTGCTTTTTTAATTGTATTCTTTGACGTTTGACCCATTCGTACGCCCTTGTTTTTTTCTAATACCGTTGAAAATTGAATAATTCATTTTTATTTAATTGAAGTAGTAATTAAAAGGGAAATTTGTTTAAAAACAGGGCGTGAACAGTGGAGCTTGTGCAGCAAGTGTGCTGTTGAAAGAAGGAGAATTACATGTAGCAAATGTAGGAGACTGTAGAGTAGTTTTGAGTAGAAAAGGGGTAGCTGATACATTAACAAGTGAGCACCGTTTGAGCAGGGAAGACGAGCGTCTCCGGATCGAGAACTCTGTAAGTACAACATAAGCTAGCTGCTAGCATATTCATATATAATTATCAAATGAAAAAGATTGAATAATTTGATACGTGTTTTATATATGTAGGGTGGTTTTGTGCACTGTCGCAATGGAATTTGGAGAGTTCATGGGTCGCTTGCTGTTTCTAGAGCTATTGGGGATCAACATCTGAAACAATGGGTCATTTCTGAACCGGAAATTAAAAAGCTTCAATTAACTTCTGACTGCCAATTCTTAATAGTGGCTTCTGATGGACTGTGGGATAAGGTAAGGTGGCATACACAATGAGAACATAACGTCCTAGTTATCATCAGACTCGGGTTAATTTAGGACCCCAAACCCAAAAATCGGTGGTCTTTGGCACGAGTTTTTCATATTTATGCTCAGTCTTGGTCATAATTTGCTTTTTATGATAAGCGAATTGAACAAGGTCTTTTGATTTGAAACCAAGTAATTCTGACAAGTACAAATTTGCACCAATCAGGTAGATGAACAGGAAGCAGTTGATGTGGTTCTAAGAGACAACTCAGTGAACTCTTGCAAAAAGCTTATAGATATATCTACAAGCAGAGGGAGCATGGATGATATTACCGTTATGGTGATCAATTTACAGAGTTTTTTCTGTGGCAACCAGTAACCGGCGATTGCAAATGTCTAAACTGGAACAATTCATATTCTTCTTTTTTTTCATCGTCAATGTAAATAAGCTATTCTTTAGTTATGGGAAAGCAAGTTAAAATTGGTGGGTAGAATGATAGCCTGAATATACAGCATGCAGCATGAATATACCTTCATGATTCATCTCCTAGTTTTTTTTTTTCATTTTTGGTGAATATGATTCATCTCCTAGCTAGTTTTCCATTTCTTTATTTTGTCAAATGAACCGTATATTTGCTTGTGATACGTTTGTAAGAAATGAAAATCAGGAGAGAGAGTGTGTGTGTAAGGGTTGGCGCTGAGATATGAAGGCTAGAGGGGAGAGAGAAAAACTTGGTTGGGACGGTGGGACCACCTTAGCTTTGTGTTGGTGCGACCGTTCAACCAGGCTATGTCATCTCTCAAAGTTTTTTAAAAATATAAAACACTGTTATTATGATTAGCTCATCATCTATTAACATAATGAACTAAACACATAATTTTTTTTTCAGTTTCGGTATCATTAACTCATCATTTATTAATGATCAATTAATTAGAAGCATTAAACATATTGAACACTCAATTAGAAAAAAAAAATTAATCAATTAAAAAGACAATCTAATATTTCAAAATTAGATTACATCATAACCTTAGAAAATATCAAATTTAGTTCATGACATCAAAAGATAAAGAGAAGAGATAAGGAAGAAAAACTAATTTGAAGTCTGAATCTTTAATGACATTTTTTTCTCCTCTTCCCCTCTTTATTGGTTGCTCACTTCCACCCAAAAAGAGTAGGTGTGCCGTAGCTGCTAAGCTCCGTTCCTAAAGTATTTATACTCCTACCCAAAAATGGTAAAATAACTCTAATACCGTTTGAAAAAAAACAGGAAAAAAGTTCGCTTTAGCGTCTAAGCGCTGACCTTGCTGTCTGGCATCACAAAATGACACTGAAATGGTTTTGGCAGCGTCCAAGCGTTGGTCATATTTCTACTATCCGAGCTCCAATTTTGAATATTTAAGCGCCAAGTTCTCTGTCTTTTTCATCCAAAAAAATCTTTTAAAATACATCCAAAAGCGCCGGATTACATCAGCTACAAATTAAACGAAAAATCGTTAAAAATTAACAAAATGCTAAGAACACAAACGACATTCCGTGTATATAAAATCGACTCATCATGTGCTTAAATATTTTTTAATCAATTTAATGTTTTTAAAATTGAAATATATTTTATTAAGTTGAGTAAACAAATTGTTTTTAGTTACTTTTTAATTTTTTCTTTTATTTTCTCTCGCGTTCTTAACTCGTGTGCAATGCCAGATTAAATATTTCAATGGCTAATTACATATGATTAATTATTATTTTTGATAAATAGAACTGCTACTAAGCACAAAAAGCTCTCAGAAAGGGATTACAAAGGAGAGTAATCTGAAAAATCAGTGACAAAAATGTCACTCAACTCTTTCAGAAAGCTTTCTATATTAAAGGAAGAGTACATAACATTTTTTCCACCATTTAAAGCCTCCTTAGCTACAAAATCAGCAAAAAAGTTGGTGGACATCTCATTCCATCTAAGGATCCATTCTTTATCAAAAAAAGTCTTGCGTGCTAACATCATTACTTTTCTAGTGAACCAGCCCGAAGGGGCCTTAAAAGAATTTATCTCATGCATTGCCCCTTTAGCATCTGAAGAGAAGCAGAAGTTCCTCCACTGCATTTCACAGGCAATGGAAATTGCCCATTCAATAGCCTTTACCTCTACCTCATAAGTTGAAGACAGGCAGAGGAGTTTGGTCCTTGCCACAATAAGTAATCCGTCCTCATCACGAATTACTACTCTCAGCGCCACACTGCCCTCCTTGAAGGCTGCATCGCAATTCACTTTCTTGAACCCTTTTGCCGGAGCTTTCCACCGTACCACCGGACGAATAAAATCAGTAGAAGAGTACTGTAACACTCCATAAAACTCTTGCACACATTGGTCAACCCAATTCCTTTTCTCCAAAATAGACTGCTGCCCTCCAAACAAGCTATCATTACGAAAGCTCCAAATACTGTAAAATAAAGAAGCCAAAAAGATTGAGCACTCAGCTTTGTCATTCTCTCCCTTGCACATCCAATAAGGTGGATTGATGCAGTAATCCATAAGATCTGTGATATTTGCAGCCGGCCATGCATCAATCTTCCCCCCCACTGCAACCAAAAATTAAAGCCCTTACCCCACTGCACTCCTTAAAAAGGTGTAACCGAGTTTCTTCTCTTTCGCCGCAAACTGAGCATGATGTGTCAATCTCTCCTAGCCTTTTGCTGAGAACCTCCTTTGTTGGCAGAACATTCGACAAAACCCTCCAAAGAAAGAGTTTCAATCTCTCATGGAGTTTAGACTTCCACAGGGACTTCCAAATAGTTTGGTCATGAGAATTGCTGTGATTGTTAATAGCAAAACAGCTACTAACCGAGAATGCCCCGGACCTATTATAGCATCAGCATAACCAATCTTCATTGTCTGAAAATGGTCAGACCGTATTAAGGATCGCTTCAGCCGATTCCTCATTGCAAACTTCCTTAATCAATAAAGCATTCCAACCTGAGTTATCTTCCAAACGAAGATCAACTACTTTACTCCATTGGCCAACATCCACTCCTTCATTGATGGTGGGGACTTTACCTTCAAGGTTGGGAATCCAAGGATCCTTCCAAGAATTTACTTTGAGACCATTGCCAATTTTGAAACAAGCCTCCTTCGATATATACTTCCTAGAGCTAAGAATCCCTTGCCACCCCGGGGAACTCCCTTCAGCCTTGCCTATCTCAAAAAAAGATTTATGTTTTAAGTATTTTGCTCGCAAAATTCTGCACCAGAGGCTGCTATCCTCTCCAGCGATCTTCCATCCTAGCTTTGCTAGCAAAGTCGAGTTGATGTCTTTAAAAAGCTTGAAACCGAGCCCTCCCTTTGATTTGGGTTGGCAAATGTCTTTCCAAGCTTTTAAAGTAAGGTAATGCTTTGAATCCTTCTTAGCTCCCCACCAAAACGACGGACCATGGAATCAAGATCTTTGCAGAGGCTTGAGGGTAGCCTAAAGGTTGACATTGAATATGTTGGTATAGCTTGGACCACCGAGGAAATAAGCGTGGCCTTTCTGGCTTTCGAAAGTAGGTGTTGGTTCCATCATTCTAACCGATGGCTGATTCTGTCCCTTATGGACTTAAAATCTTTGCTCTTGTTTCGGCTGACCAAGAGAGTGTTTCCTAGGTAGACTGATCCTTTATCCATATCTTTGAACCCAAAGATGTTTTTAACCTCCAACCTATCTCCCTTGTTTGTATTCTTGGAGAAAAGAATAATGGATTTGTTCATATTAGCTTCTTGACCAGACCAACTGAAAAAAAGGTCCAAACTCCTCTTAACAGCCAAAGCATCTTTTTTTTTTCGCCTTGCTCATTACAATCAAGTCATCTGCAAACAGCAGATGAGAGATAGTTGGGGTTGAGCGGCTGATCTTGATGTCATGAAGACTCCCTCCATCTTCCTCTCTTTTTAACATCCTTGTTAAAAACTCAGAGCAGAGAACAAACAAAAAAGGTGACAGCGGGTCGCCTTGTCCCAATCCACGATTCGGAGAGCAAGTTCCAGCGATCCCTCCATTGATGAGTAAAGAGTACTAGACTGACCCTAAGCAACACCCAATTAGCTTTTGTACCTCTCTTGAGAAAGCTCAAGCTCCTAAAGCCCTCTCCACAAAACCCCATTCCAACCGATCATAGGCTTTCTTAAGGTCTACTTTGATCATCATAAGCTCATTTTTACCTTTGTGCTTCTTTATCTTATGTGTGACTTCTTGGGCGATGATTGTGTTCTCTGCAATCCACCTTCCTTCGATGAATGCTCCTTGATTTGGAGAGATTATCATTCCCATTATCTTCTTAATTCTATCCGTTAGAACTTTGGAAAGAATCTTGTAAATGAAATTGCATAAGCTTATGGGACGAAACTAGTTGAAATTGCTTGCATGTTTGGTTTTTGGAATAAGAACCAGAAAAGTTTTGTTGATGCTGCTGGGAACTCTCCTCAATCTGAAACACTCTTGTATAAACCGCACCACTTTAATTATTTGCAGGTATCATTAAGTGAAAGAAAATTCTAAATTTATAGCTTTAATATTATTATTTTCTGTGGCATGTACTAATTTATAATTCTCTTTTCAACATTCCAATTTGGCAACAGCATAACGTTTTGGTACATGATTTGTTTTTATATAATTACTATTTTTTCCTTCTTACTGAAAAGGAAAATAATAATAATAATAATAATAATAACACCGCAAAATTTATGTATAGTGTACAAAAGGAAGAAACAAAAGAGTAGAATAAAATTCGAATTGCTTTCTAAATTAATAATCAACTCGTTATAATATGGTTAACTATGTTTTTGGCAGCATTTAGAGTTGATTTGTGTTTTAGAAGATAGATAACAAATGAAAAAGGTCAATTTTTTGATAAAAAAAAAATCAGCGGAACTGATTAATACGGAGTAACGAGCTAAATCAAGCTTCAATTGGTTAGAAGCTTTTGGTTTACCCATTAAATTTGCACAACACCTCTAAAGTTTCAGACTTTCAGGATATTAGTTTAGTAGGAAATAAAAAAATTGGGAAATGTTTTAAGTTCCTTTGGTTTTGCAAATTTATGGTTTGTTTTTTCTTTAAACTTGTAGCCGTGATTTGGTATTGCAAGTTTATAGTTTGTTTTTTCTTTAAACTTTTTTTTTGTAGCTGCGATTTGGTACTGCAAATTTATGGTTTGTTTTTTTATTTAAACTTGTAGCCGTGATGTCTCACGATAATTAAAAACATGAGCCAATTATACATAATTTCAAGTAACATCTTAAAAGAAGAAAAAAGTAAAAACAAATAACCAAAATCACAATCACAATGGTAAAGAAACAAAGAAAAGCAGATGGAGTTCAAATATATTTCCCACGTATCTCCATATGATAAATATTAAAGTGCTAGCTATAGTATAAAGCTAAGTAAAAGAGTGGAAAATATATTAGTGCCTATTTGTTATCCTCCTACATTACCGCAATCATATTGTTGTGCGAAAAATTTGAGTTTAACAATTTATCAAACATGTTATGTGCACTATTTTATCAAGAGTCAACAAATAAGCATCATTTAGTTTCTACCACGCACAGTTACACAATAGAAAACATAGAAACAAAGATAGTAAATCAACAATCAAGACACAAAATTTACGTTGTAAGTTTCACATTTGAATCAAATGAGTACAAAAATAGTCTTTACAATTCAATAAAGAACAAACAACAAAAACTCAAGCTACTTAATACAAAAAAGCAAAAGAGCTAATCCCTCTTTGTTATACTCACAAGAAAAAAACTCTTCATTTTGTCTTCTTCTTCTTTGCTTGCTTTAGCTTGAGACACTTAAGAACTCTCTTTCAACTTCTCTTTTTCATGTTCTCTTATCTCTTATTTTGAGAATAAAAAGCTTATAAAGTAAGCTTCTAAAAGAAATAACCAAGTTGTTCTAATGAAAAGGCTAAATTGCAGCCACATGCCGCACATATAACATCATAAGATTAGCAAGCAGTAATTAGAGAGAAATATGTATGACAATTAATTCACAAATCTCACCATCACACCATCCCATACGGACCAAACTCATCGTCCTGCATTACCACATTCATATAACATCATAACATTTAACAGTAATGTGATAAGATTAGCAAGCAGTAATTAGAGAAAAACATCTATGATAATTAATTCACTAATCTCACAATTACACCA
The DNA here is from genome assembly GCA_003254975.1 of Ochetophila trinervis. Classification (NCBI taxonomy): domain Eukaryota; kingdom Viridiplantae; phylum Streptophyta; class Magnoliopsida; order Rosales; family Rhamnaceae; genus Ochetophila; species Ochetophila trinervis. The sequence continues at coordinate 104,504 of QANX01005894.1, forward strand.
CTCTCAATAAAGGTCAAACTCACTCTCAAGCCTATCATCCTCCAGCATTACCACATTCATATAGCATCATAACATTAGCAAGAGCAGTAATTAGAAAAGAAACATGTATGATAATTATTTCACTAATCTCACCAGCTCACTCACAGGGGTTATCCACCTGCATTGCCACAATCATATAACATCATAACATTAGCAAGCAGTAATTAAAGAAGAAACATGTATGATCAATGGATCAATTAAAATACTAATCTCACCAGCTCACTCCTATAGGGGTCATCCACCTGCATTACCACAATCATATATCCCATTCTTCAAGCACCTTGCCCCAATGCCCATAGGAACTCTGTCATTGAGTATTACCCCAAAGCAAAAGAGTCATTTTCTGAATGCAAGCGCCTCCAAACCACGAGCATGTTTGAGCAAGGGACGTGGCATCACGATGGAATAAATTGATCCGATTTTATGGACCAAATGCATGACTAAATATATAATTAATATAAGGTGACAAAAATAATAATTTAAAAGATTAGATAATGTGAAACAAGATTAAAAATAAAGTGCAGGATGACAGTACTTATAGGTTTTGGCCTAGCGAGTACACCTCCAGATACAAAATTTCTCTCACTCAATTTATGATAAAAAAAAAAAAACTGCAAAGGTGATACTTCAAGAAAACTGTGTATGTTACTCTAAGGGTTAATTCCATTTAGACCCTGATATAAAATTAAAGTCTAAAATCTTCACCAAAGAGGAGGGTTTAAGGCAACACCATGAGCCGCACAAAGGAGGCTCCGTACTTGTCTTCAGCTCAGCTTCATAGTCGAGTAAGACGAGGTTAAAAAAGTGTTAGTTCTGTTTGTCCACTATATGTCTAGGGCATGCCAAACTTGTCATCCGTAAAGTAATATTTTGTTAAGTACGAACAAAATCAACTTCGGCTTGTATCTACATTTGTACATCTACATTTAATTAAACTTAAACAAGATGATAGTGCTAATGTAAACCTCTAAACTGTTTAATTATGAAATGACAAAATATCAAATTAGCTCATCTTTCTTTCCCAAATAAAGATTGAAACGTGCAGTAGTTTTAAGCATTCAAATGCATCGCAATTAATTTGATAATCATTAAAATTAAGTCATTTGAATTCGTCAATCTCTTGCAAGAAAACATTAACTGAAATTTGATAATCTTTAAAATTATCTCTTCTAGAACTATTCTCAAAAAAAAAAAAAAAAGTCGTTGAAGAACAAGCATATCAAAATATCATATATCTCAAAAGAAAAATTAACTTGCTATTTTCTGTTCACCTTTACTATTCTCTTTTAATGTCACTTAGTTGGGCTTAGTTTTAGTTAAATACATTTATTAAAAAAAATGGATAAATGCATTTTATTACTTTTTAGTTTGCTAAATTTGCATATTAGACTTTTAAGTTTCAAATGTATCACATTAAACTTCAAATTTACATTTTATGCAACATTAGGCCTTCAATATTCAAGTGTATCATATAAAGCTTTCAATTTACATTTTATATCACATTAAGCCTTTAAATTTTAAGTGTATCACATTAATCTTTCAATTTATATTTTATGCCACAATAAACAATTAATGTATTTTAAAACTTTCTAGAATTTTTATTTATTTTTAAATAAAAAACACTACAATTAATTTAAACATTTAATACTTTCTACTTTGTAAAAAATTACAATTTAGTCGAATTAAATTAAATTTAACATAATCTATTAAAATGCAGTATAATAACTCTAAAACTCTTTTCTTTTATCAATTTTCTAAAATATTTTAAAAAATTATTTTTTATTCCGCCAAAAAAATTAATTCATTCTAAAATAAAAATAAAAAATTCATGATGAAAAAATATAGGATTAAATAAATTTTCATGATAATTTTTTTTAACAATTTAGCATGAAATAAAAAGTTTTAGATGAAAAGAAAATTAGATGATTTTTTTATTTATATTTTTGAAAGTTGTCAAAAAAATGTAAATTAGAGGTTTAATGTGTTACATTTAAAATTTGAAGGCTTAATGTGACATATAATATAAATTGAAGGCTTAATGTGATACACTTGAAACTTAAAAGTCTAATGTGATATAAAATATAAATTAGAGGCTTAGGGTCCGTTTATTAACCCATTCAGTTTTCATTTTTAATTTTTAGTTTTTGTTTATGATTTATGATTTATGGTTTATAGTTTATAGTTTTTGTTTATGGTTTATAGTTTTTGGTTTGTGGTTTTTAATTTATATTTTTGTTAAAAGGAAAAAAATAAAAAACAACAACTATTTTTATTTTTTATTTTTTTTTAAATAATTATTTTTGGTAACCATTATTTTTTTTATTTATTTTTTTTAAAAATTTTACAAATAAATTTAAACAGGTTTCAGTCTGATTTCCAGCCCAACTCAGCTGATCCTGGGTTTCGGCCCCAATCGGGGAGTCCTGGGTTTCGGCCTGATTGGGGAGCCCTTGGTTTTGGCCTTGACCAGGCGAACTTGGGTTCTAGCCCAACCCAGGAGGACCCGGGTTCCAGCCCGACCCGGGAGGACTCTGGTTCCAGCCCTGACCCGGGCAGTCTTGGGTTCTGGCCCCGACCAGGCAGTCTCGAATTATGGCCCGACCAGGCGGTCCCGGGTTCTAGTCCAACCCGGGTTTCGGCCCAACCGGGGGGTCTCGAGTTCCGTCACGACTGGGGGTCCAAGATTCTGGCCCCGATCGGGCAGTCCCGGGTTCTAGCCCGACCAAGGTTTTGATTCGACCGGGCGGTCCCGAGTTCCGGCCCCATTAGGCGGTCTTGGGTTCCGGCCCCGATTCGGGCAGTCTCGAGTTCTGGCTTGACCGGGCGGTCCCAGGTTCCGACTCGTCCGGGCAGTCCTGAGTTTCAGCCCCGACTCGGGAAATCCTGGGTTCTGGCCTGACCGGGCGGTCCCAGGTTCCGGCCCGACCCGGATGTCCCAGATTCTGGCCTAGACCGGGCGATCCCGGGTTCGGGCCTTGACCGGGTTGTCTCGGGTTCCAGCTCAACCGAGAGGTCCTGGGTTCAAGCCCCTATCGGGCAATCCCGGGTTCCGGCCTCGATCGTGCTGTCCCGGCTTCGTGCCCAACCGGGCGGTCCCAAGCTTTGGCCCCAACTGGGGCAGTCTCGTCCACATCTGGATGGTGCCAGTATTAGTGGTCTTAGTTTCAAATCTTGTTCGAGTTGTCTTGTATTTTGACATTGTAAATGACAAAAGAAAAAAAAAATGAAAACTGAAAATGAAAATGACTTTTTAACGTTTTTTGTTTGTTAAAGAAAAGTGAAAAATGATTTTTGTTTTTAAAAAAATGAAAATGGTTATCAAACGCATTTTTGTTTTTGGTTTTTCAAAAAAATAAATAAATATGATTATCAAACGCATTTTCATTTTTGGTTTTTCAAAAAAATAAATGAACTGGTTATCAAACGCATTTTCATTTTTGGTTTTCAAAAAATTCGAAAACAAAAACCATAAATGAATGCGTTATCAAACGGGCACTTAATGTCTTACATTTGAAATTTAAAAGTCTAATGTACAAGTTTATCATACTACAAAGTACTAAAATGAATTTATCTCTAAAAAAAAACTGATATAAAATAAATATTTATGTTAATATTTTAAATTATTCTAGGAGATAGGAAAAGAAGAAAAAAATAAGTTTTTAAAAGCTGTTAGAATACACTTTTATCTTTTATTGTGCTATTTAAAAAAAAAAACATTTTTGAGTCTAAAAAATAAAAATAAAAATTTAACTGACAGATTCTAATGTTATAAGAAATATTTGCAATTTTTAAAATTTTAGAATGCAATCTGTAATTAACCTAAACGTTATGGGGTCTATTTGGAATTAACCCATTACCCTAAAAAATAAAATAACGAAGCCTAGTCAGTCTGTATACTGTATCACGTGATTCGAAAACCCTAACGAACCAGCAAAGCTTCCAGTCTTCGTCAGCTTCGGCAATGGCAGACAGAGCCGCCGAAGTATCGGCGATAACTCTAGGAGGCAAGGGGTCGTCTTTGTCCTCATCCTCCGTCTACGCCATTGCAAATGGCTTTGCTAAGGTACGTATCGACTCCTCAGCTCGTGATAGGCTCGCCTCCTCCAATAACGACGCGCCACTTCTCAAGTGTCATCAATTTACATTTCCCGACCTCCTAACCGTAGAAGAGTGCAGGGCCTCTTTCGTCGTACTCCTTAACAAATTCCTCCTCCTCTCTGGTTCGCGCGGCATTCGAACTGACATTCCAGTTCACATCGCCGAAGCTCTAAACTCGAGTTTAGAACCCATAAGGTTCGATTCGATCGATTTGACCGAAGAGGAGGTCCTGGCATTGGAGACGTTGAAGTTACCCTCTGTATTGTACGGAATTTCAGCAGTTTTGGACCACCAATCGGCGGCCTTATCGACGGTTGTGGATGTGGCAGCTGCCCTATCATGCGAAGCGTCGAAAGCCGATGTTTCGGTATTTAATTCCATGGATTCTGGAGACGGATATGCCGCGAAGGAGGAGGTTGGTGTTGCCAGTGACATGAAGGTCTTGCTTAGTGGGTCTAAGTTGGTGGGTAAGGTTGAGATCGAAGCAGTCTCTAATATCCCCAAAATTCATGGGTGTTTTAGGGAGCAAGCAAAATCAGTTCACTCGAAAACTCGTGTCGATTTGAATTCTGTCCTGAAAGTTGGAAAAGGCGGCCCCCAGATTGCTGCTCTAGCTGAGGCATTACAGATAACATTGCAGCCTTTGGCTGCGGCATTACGGAACTTGGGGAATAGTAGTTTAAGCCGTGCGAAAATGAATTTGGACACAGTTAGTGCTGATAATTTGCGGTCGAGTTTGGTGGGTTTGTTTGATGAGAAATGCCCAAGTGGTGATAGCTTGAGAAATGGGTATAAGCTTGTTTGCCAATTAGTTTCGGTAGAGGAAGACAATTATGTTTTGTTTGCTCATGAAGTGAATGTGTTATTGGGTATTGTGTGGAAGATTGTGGCTTGGGAGGTGATTACCGCGGACATTGCTCTCGAGGGTGCTAAATTGAATGAGAAGAGTCAAGGTGCTGAAATCAATGGAGTTGGGAATGTGAAAGTGGAAAAGAAAAGTGAGAAGAAAAAGAAGGAGGTTTTGTTGAAAGGAACCCGTGCTATAGTTCAGGAGATTAAGGAAAGATTACAAAGCAAAGGAGAGAATGCTATTGACAATTTGGGGTTCTCGCATAAATGGATAGATGGTTTTTTATCGCTTTTGGACCCAAAGGACCAAAACTTTGATGGTTTTTTTAACAAAATAAAGGAGATTGTGGAAAGCAATGAAACTAGAAGACTTCCCAAGATTCCAAAGGTAATGAAAATGCCTGAAATTTGATCATTTAATTCTTTTTTTTATTTTCATATTTTTTACAATTTTTGTGTTATTGCTTGGTTGAAAAGAAAAGCAAAAGACTGAAAATGCTTTCAGAACATTGTTTTTAAATGAGCTATATAAAAATGGAAACTGTTCTATCCTGCATCTTTGTCTAATTTTATAGGTTGAAATGTGGATAAACATCCCTAGCTCGATGGAAATACGTTAGTTATAAAATGTTGTTCTAATTAGATGCTTAGCAGAAGTCAGAGCTTTGTGCATAGGATGGGCATTAAATGTTAGCAGGATTTAGAAGTTTATACTTTATAGACAGGCTGGACTTTATTCATCTAAATTTATTGATGACTTATTATGTATGTTCTGTACTTTTTAGTGCATTTTTGAACTAACCTGCACAGGTTTTTTTTGGTTGCTTTTGTGACGAGTTTTCCTTTCTTCTTTGCGTGGTTAATAAATTATCCTTGGTTTGGTGCTGCCCTGGTGAATAGCAGCTGGTTCTATGATTATAATTTTTTTTTATACTGCTTTTGGCTTGAAATGATTGAGTCGTCTGACGTTTTACCTTTAACAAACCCTAAATGTTAGGGGACCCGCGATTTTGCAAAAGAACAAATGGCTATAAGAAAGAAAGCTTTCTCAATAATAGAGGAGGTGTTTGAGAGGCATGGTGCTACTGCTCTTGATACTCCAGCTTTTGAATTGAGAGAAACTCTCATGGGAAAATATGGGGAAGACTCTAAGTTGATTTATGATCTTGCTGACCAGGTAAATATATAGTTAGATAGATGGACTCAAAATAATTTATTTGGCTATATTTGTCTTTCTTATTTTGCTTGTTAATGTAGCATGGAAACAATTTTGATATAGTTTGGGAAGGAGTCTATTTTTATTAGTCATCTTAAATAATGTAGCTTTTTTGTTCAATTTGTTGACAGGGTGGGGAGCTTTGTTCATTGCGATATGACCTAACTGTTCCATTTGCTAGGTTTGTGGCTATGAATGGTTTCACATCATTTAAAAGGTACCAAATAGGGAAGGTTTACAGAAGAGACAACCCATCTAAGGGTAGATTTCGTGAGTTTTATCAGTGTGATTTTGATATTGCTGGCCAATATGAGCACATGGGGCCAGATTTTGAGATTGTTAAGATTTTGACAGAATTACTTGATGAGCTGAGTATTGGAAATTATGAGGTAACTATTTGATCAGACTGCTTTGTTCCCTTATCCATACACTAATATTATAAAAAATATGCTTATTTAATTAGTTCTTGGAATTGTATAATCTAATGTGACATTACTAAGCGTCTCTCCTTTCGTTAGGTTAAGGTTTCTGATCCTCTAAAGGAGGAAAAATATTAGTGGTTTAAAGGTTATAACTTTATGTAAAATATATCCAACTACAAAAAGACTTGGAGCTTATAATTCTGATGTTAAGCAGTGTGGATGTTAATCTTGACCTTGAATTGGTGCCTTGTAAGAAATGTTGATCTTGTTTTCTTTTGTATATGGTTTTTAACCCATGCTCTTTACAGTGCATCCTTAATATTTAGTTGTATTTTGTTAGAATGCTTTTAATCCTTTTCTGTGTTATACACAGATAAAGCTGAATCATCGACTGTTACTGGATGGGATGCTTGAAATATGTGGTGTGCCCCCGGAAAAGTTTAGAACTATTTGTTCAAGTATTGACAAGTTAGATAAGCAAAGTTTTGTGGAGATAAGAAGAGAAATGGTAAGCACTGCTTTAAGTGTGTGTCTGTGCTGAGTGGATATGTGGGTTTTATGATGTTGCATATGTTCCCTATTCACTTTCTTTGGATGCTTTAGGTTACTTTATTCCTCTTTTACCTTTTTTTTTTCTTTTTTCTCTTGGTCTTATGGCATATTAATGTTTCTATTACATTTTGCTTTAATGTTTTCTAGGTAGATGAGAAGGGTTTAACTGATCACACAGCTGGCATGATTGGCACTTATGTGAAGAAGAGGGGCTCTCCTCTGGAATTATTAGATGAACTTAAAGAGGAGGACTGGAAATTCATAAAAAACGAAGCATCAAAAAAAGCTTTGGACGATCTGGAGATTTTATTTAAGGCTTTGGAAAAGTCAAAGTGTATAGATAAAGTGGTTTTTGACTTGAGTCTTGCTAGAGGTCTTGATTATTACACAGGTGTGATATTTGAAGCTGTTTTCAAAGGTGGCACACAGGTAAATTGTGCCATACATTTTACTTTTTTCAAAGCTGTTTCTCTGTGCATTCATTTTGCTTGCTATTGCCATTTAAATAATGATCATATGATATTTTCACTATTCATTCTTACCATGCATCTTCTAATATCAATCAAAAATAAAAAAGCAAGTCATTGGTCTAATAATATTGTAACTTCTTCCGTGTGTGAACTATGTGTTTGCTTCCATGACGAAGTTGTGAACTTGTCTGTCAGGTTGGTTCAATTGCTGCTGGTGGACGTTATGACAACCTCATTAAGATGTTTGGAGGAAAGGAGGTGCCAGCAGTTGGTGTTAGTCTCGGAATTGAGCGGGTATTTACTATAATGGAGCAGCAGCTTCAGAAGGATCAGAACCAGGTGAGGATGAGACTTTATTCGTTCCTTGAATGTTGAATCCTGTTTGAACTCCTATTCTTTTTAAGAACTCACTCATCCCACCCCATATGTCTTACTACATCATCTTGCACTTCATTAATTGTGGCCTTTAGTGCTTGTAGACTTGCTAAAGAGTCCATTGATGCTAATTCATAATGACGTTCCATTGGACCTCCCATCATACTTTAAAACTCAAAACAGAGAAAAGAAAAGAAAAAGAAAAGAAAAGTTGCGGAAGGTCTTTAATGTGCATTTAGTACTATTTAATGAGAGGATGAATAAACTGGTAGAGGTACATTTAAACATGCGGACTAATAAAAGCGTATTTCTTTGTGAATGAGAAAGCTTTTAGTCATGCTTATCAATGTGTTCGGTGGAAATTGGAATATATTTACTCATTATTTTTCTAGTAACCTAAATTTAAGGGGTAGTTTTATTTGAGCTATTTGCTCGTTTAATAATTTTTTTTTTTTGGTTGGTAGACAATCCGAGCTACCAAGACCGAAGTCCTTGTGAGTATACTTGGGGATGACCTGCTTGAGGCTGCAGAGATAGCAAGCGAGCTGTGGAAAGCCAGAATAAGAGCTGAATATTTGGTGAATAAGAGAACATCAAAGCACTTTGACCGTGCAACTGAGTCTGGTATCCCTTGGATGATAATTGTAGGTGAGCGGGAACTAAAGGAAAGGATTGTTAAACTGAAAGACTTAAACGCCAAGAGCGAGGAGGATATCCCTAGAAGTCGAGTAGTCGAAGAACTACAAAGACGGTTGAACCCTTGATGGGCCTTTAAAATACAATTAATTAAAATGGTAAACTTTTTTGGCTGATGTAAATTAAAAGTCACATTAATATACTTTTATGTTCCTTTGTATAACTCTCTTTTAAACCTTTAATTTTTTATTATTTCTACTTTAAATCAAACGGTGTTGGAGGGCAACCTATTAAAATTTTGCCTGTTTGTGGAAATAATTTATTATGGATGGCCAGTATTGATGCCAAGTCTATTTTTGTTTTATAATTTGTGTGAATATGAAGGACGGACAATCCAATGAATGATTAAGAGCACATTTATCATTAGTATTATTATTTTTTTGCAATAATTGATGGCACCTTTAAATAATGCTAGTTAGCCTAGTTTTAGAGAGACAATTATTTTAAATAAGTAAAACTGGATGAAGCAATAGGAAGGCAAAAAAGAAGTAGAAAGGCTAACTACGTGTTCTGAAATTTTAAAGCCAAAAAATAAATAAAACAAGTGGATTTTCAAGAGCAACAAGTTATATTATAATTTAATTTGTTTTTTTATTTTATAATTGTTTATAAAGAGCATACGTTGGCAAGAGAGATAGATTGGATAAAGTCTTGGGCGAGACATTGACACCTGACCTTTCCATTAGGATCTCTTGCCTTGCTTTGCTAGCAGGTGCTGTTTGTTAGTGTCAGGAACATCCCACGGTACTGTTAGACTATCAAAGTTTCTGTAATATTTCTCAGTTTAATCTGCAAAGAAACTTGTGTGCGTTATGCGTTGTCGGCTTCTCCATGCCTCCTAACTCCGTCTGTCAAGAAAAGGATATCGCATTCCTCGCGAGGTCAAAATTCAGCTACTACTCACTTCACTTTTATCGTGTGACGTGGTCGATAACTATTGGTTAGTTCTTTAAAAGTATTCGGACCCTCCTCCTGAAGTTGTCCTCAGAATTATACATGCCCATTTCTGTAAGGAGCCTATGGTCCTGATAATTACTTTCGTGAGATAAAGAGATTGAGATAAATATAATGAGGGGGCTTTGGCGTTGAGGGTTGGATTTTTTAGGTTTGAAGAAAATCAACTACCTTTTGTTCCGTGGGCTATACGAATAGAAACTGTCGTTTTGCTTGTTTTTTCCTCTGCTTTTTTACTTTAACACTATTATTTCCGTTGTTTTTCTTTCGCTTTTTTGGCTAGGGTTAGGTTTTTTTTTTTTTTTTTTTTTTTTTAATTCAGACATGGAAGGAGAGGCAGGTGAGCTCCAGGACTGGGAAGTGCTTAACAGCTCGGACACAGGCCTTGTCAATTCGACCGACACGGCTGAGAAAACGAGAAACTTCGAGGGGGTCGAGGATGATACAGAGGGTATGATCAGGTCAGATTATTTTTCTCTTGAAAATCAGGGTCGGTTAGCTAAGACTGTTGCTGTTGAGGGTGATGTGAGCGAAGAGGGTTCAATTGAGTCTGATAACCCTAGCTGGATCGATCCAGGATCGGAGACTCGCTATGGAAGGAAGAATTCCGGCGAGTTTTGGTCTGATTCGGGCAGTGATCGGTCTGATGATCGTAAAGTTAGCGAGTTGTCAGCGAAAAACGAATTGGAGTTTGCGGATAATGCGAAAAGCCAAGTGGGTGGTTTTGACGGAACTGGGGAAATTCAAACCGTGGATAAGGATTCCAACAAATTCTGGTCTGATTCAGGTGGAGACAGTCTGGTTTCTAAGGAATTTGATGGTGTTGGGAAGAGGGATGAAATGGGTTTTACTGATTTGGATAGTGTAAATAACTCGATCATGGAACTGGAAGGAGCTGATAGGAAATCAACAGAGAGTGAAAGTGTTGACATCGTAGCAGCAAAATCTAATGAAAAATCAGATGGTGTGGGAGAGAAGAGGACGGTAGTGTGGTGGAAAGTTCCAATCGAGCTTCTGAAATATTGTGTTTTCAGGGTTAGCCCTGTTTGGACCTTCTCTGTGGCCGCTGCTGTAATGGGTTTCGTGATCTTGGGAAGAAGATTGTATAAGATGAAGCGCAAGAGCCAGAATTTGCAGCTGAAGGTTACCATGGATGATAAGGTCAGTTCTTGCATTTGTTTGGCTAGTTTTAGTCCTGCTTGTTTTTTCATTTGTTTGACTAATTTCAGTCATGCTCATTGTCAAGTGCCAAATGCACAGCAGTTTCTTCGTCACGTCCGGTTAGTGGAATTGTTCAAGATGCGAGTCATAAAATTATTTTTATTGTTAAGATTATTTGCTTTCTGGATTGCGAATTTTCATAAGCCATCTTTTAGTTTGGAGTTGGACGAATTCCTACTATTTATTTATTTTACTATGTATTTATGACTTAAGTGGAAAATGTTCAATGCTGTGCACATCGAGCCATGGTGGCTAGAATTTTTCTATGTATGAGTCAGCCTTACATATCATTTCGGGAAAAAAAAAAAAGCTCTAGGAATATTGGTTTTTGATCATCGAACTTTTTGTTTTTTTCTTTGGAAATTCTTTTGAAAATTAAGGTGATATGTGCTTGATGCCATAACAAACTAGTAGTTTGCCATCCTGCATAGTAAGCTCTACTAGTTAATTGTGGAGTAACTTTTTCTAGTAGGCTGGCTACTTTCTTCTATTTTAGCCTGCGAGTGAATATTATCTAAAATTTTGTTTGACATAGGGACTCTGTTTGTCTAAGTTGGGGTTTGGGGTTTGGATTTCCTCTTTTTGGATTGTAGAAAATGAGGTTGCTTTACAAATCTAGAATTGTTACTGATAAAGGAAATATCTTATGGGATGGCAACATTGCAATTTTTACTGTATAATTTTGCAGAAGGTGTCTCAGTTCATGAGTCGTGCTGCACGTCTTAATGAAGCATTTTCAGTGGTAAGACGGGTCCCTATTATACGACCATCGCTGCCAGCTGCTGGGGTAACTCCATGGCCTGTGATCAGTTTGAGATGAATCTTGTGAAATAGGTAGAAGAAAAAAAGAAAAGAAAGAAACTACTGCTGCGTGCACCAACCACTTCCTAATATTGTGTTTACTGCCTCAGTTGTGTCAAGACGTTTATATTCGCTTTTTATGTGTATGAACTCTAAAGAAAGCTTGTGTGTCCATCCTTGTATAATTGCTGACAATAATTTATCATAATTTTTCTTTTATTTTGTTGGTTAAGTATGCAAGCAATATCTGCTGCTTTTGGAAATAGGAAAAATGCAATATATTCGTTGTGAGAGCAAAAATGAAACAACAAAACCGCAAACAAAATTTAATGTTTGTTACATGTTTTACAAGTGGCCTGTCTTTCGATGCAGGTCCATTGCTCTATACTATAGATCTTTTTCCTGTTAATATTTCTCTTTGTCCTAGATAAATATCATCTCGTTTACATGTAAACACCTTGCAATAATTTGCAAAGAGCGTAAATTTTTGTGAATGTCATTTATTTTTACTTTCAACAAAACTCGAATGAATGAAAAGAAAAACAAATTAAGTTACATTTGATGGATTTATATTTATTGGTTTCAACTAAAACCAATTAAATGAATAATAAATATTAAATCTTTTGGACCTACGTGACATTGCATCAAAATTAATGTGCTTTACATTCAGAGGTACCAAGATTTCATATCCAAAGCAAAAAGATCTCAAATACAAAGCAAACTAAAGGGCAAGGAAAGGTTCTGAGGTTCCTCATAGCTTTTTTTTTTTTTTGGTTGTTGTTGTTCTGTATACAAAGCACATAATCTGCAGGGAGCAAAAGAAACTTTTAACCATATGCTTAACAAAACTGAAAAATTACAACATCATATGAAATCCAAGATTCAAGCATTGATATCCTTGAATGTGAAAGCAAAGTGAGATATATATTTAGCCACCACTGATTGGAGGTATGATAGCCAATTCATCTCTGTCTTTAACAGTTGCTGATTCGGTTGTATATTCCTCGTTCAGAGCAAGAACTATGCAATTGCGTATCTCTTCTAAGCTTGGAAATGTGGCTATAAGCTTACTCAAACAATCATGAGTAGTACTACCAGATGAAACCTCCAATGGCATATCAGTCAGGCCGGTAATATCTCGAGCTCTAGCAAAGAACAAGATCTTTATCTTAACGTATGAAACTTCACTCCCCTTGGCTGTAGAGTCCACACCTGTCCTAGGTTCTCCTTCCATGGAATCCATTGTAGAGCACCCTATTCAATAGATTAATAGATGTGAAAAATCATATCAAATCGCATCCACGATTTTGAAAAAAAGTGGGGACCGAGATCGTGCATTAAAAAAAAGGGGGAAATGTTTTTCTAGTTAAAAAAAGACAGAGGAAAAAGGGGCAAAGGTAGTTTGTTCCTAATCCTCTACTTGCTTATCTCTAATTCTTCATAAAAACTTGTTTAATAGAGATTTTCTTTGTTCACCATATAGCGTTCTGATGTAACTAATGTTTAAATCTAAAGATTGGGAACAAAAGAATAACAACCACTAACACATCTCCATCATACAATCTGCTTATTTTCACTTATTATGGTATTTTATATAAACATGCTTAACACAGGTCAACAATGGCAGCTTCCAATTGGATTCAGCTTATAACCACCACTAACCCATCTCCGTCATACAATCTGCTCATTCTCTCTCATTGTGTTATTTTATATAGACATGCATAACGCAGGTCAGCAATGGCAGCTTCCAACTGGATTCAGCTTATGAGATTAGGGATAAAGATTTACAGTAAAGAAAACAGATTTCATATTATCATCACATGCTTATTGCAATTTTGGCACAGAATTCCAACTAATTGAGTCAATTGAGAGAAACTGTTATATAAATACTCAAATTACAATTAAATTAGATCATAAATAATCCAAAGTATTGAGAACCATAGTCCCATCCCTCTCTGACAGACCAAAAAAAAAAGTAAAATTACAGTGACGGTAGAGACTACAATAAGAGAATTCCACAACATCGGCGACAATAACTAAGAGGCATGTATATAAAAATCTTAAAACTTAGCAGAGCATTTAAGATGTTATCAAGTAATTAAAAGGGTTTGGTGGATATCAATTTCAACAAAATATTTTTTTTAATAATAAATAAATAAATTCTGTTCGTATCTTTAACTTGCATTGGTATCTATTACAGACAAAATTAAAAGGACAGCTGGTGGAAAAATAATAATCTAAGTTGTAAATTGACCATTACTTGCATATGAGGTTTCAGTTGAGCAGAATTGATTAAGATTAAGAATATGGATTTCGTTTTTAAGACTCTGAACATTCAATCAATGCGCAGACCCACTCCACCGACACCTCAAGAACCCATCTTTATACTAGATTCTTGAAATAAATGAGATAATTGCACTTTGCAAATGAGTTAGCTTGGAAATTTGGACAACGAATTGATCATCAAGTAAAAAACAAATTAGAAAAATCGATAGGAAGTTACAGAAATAAGATAGAAAAAAAGAGATAGAATCATAGATTTATAAAAGAGAGAAACACACGAATAAGAAAGAGGAAAGAGAGTTACCGGAAAACACGAAGGCAGGCAACCGAAGAGAGCGAGCGTTGAAAAAACTCGGGGGTTTTTAGACACGAGAGTCGCAGGCCGTGAAACTAATTTTAAGGTATGGAATAGTGAATTTTCTTTTCCTATTATTTTTTCTTGGCCTGTATTACGTGTCTTCTCAAACAAGGGAAAAGTCATGGTTTTTTTTTCCCAAGGGAATAATATTTATTTATTTTTGGTTTGGATTTTATTATTCTCCGTGCTTTCTCAGCCCACCCCAAGTGGCAAAATTTTGTTCCCAGTTATTTGCTCTTTTTTTTTTTTTTTGCTGAACAGTTATTTACTTATTCAGAGCACGAAAATAGGTTACTAAAAAGGAAGTCCCTTGAATTATAATTTTTTTTTTTGTTCAACCAAAACATCATCACAAAGTTAAGCTTAATCTACCACAAACGAAAACGAAAAAGTTACACAGAGTTGCATTTTAAATCAACTTAAAAAGTACATTGAAGAGCTTAAATGATCCTAACTTCCAGACTTCTTTATTTCTTTCTGTCCCGTTAAGCTCTACCGGTATTCAGCGAAGACATGCAGCTTTGTTATTAGACCTTACATGGTGGCAATGGGGCACCACAAAGACAGTCATTCCCCACATATGCAGTGGCAGGGAACTTCGTTGCCGGAATTGCCCCACACAAATGGTTGTAACTCACATTTAATTGTGCAAGTCCCGAAACAGCCTTCGGCACTTTCCCAAATATCAAATTCTTAGACAAATCCAAGTACTTCAACGTTTTAACAATCCTCAATCCCTCCAAATCAAACTTTAACTTATTTCCCGATGCCCAAAAACCCACCAAGAAATCGGTCTTATTAAGCAACCCAATTGGACTTCCCGAGATTTCATTATCAGAAAGATCAATATAGTCGTAGAAATACGTCTCCGAAGGCTTCCAATCCTCAAACTTCATTTTGATTCCACATTTTGCAAGCTTTAGCGAGTAAATAATTCCGGAAGAAGTAACCCATTTTGGAATTTCCTTCAAATGGAAGTTATTGTAAGATAAATCCAGGGACTCGATGCCTTTGACGTTCATTACCGGAAATGGGTCCACAAGGTAATTATATGAAAGGTCGAGGTTGAAAATCTTGGTCAGATTTCCGAAGCTTTTTGGTACAGTTCCAGAAAATTTGTTGTGTGAAAGATCAAGTGTGTCTAGCGCCTTTAATTTTCCGAGAAAATCTGGGATTTTTCCAGTGAGAGCATTGTGGCCAAGCTCAAGGTAAGCTAGTTTTGGGGCTAAGGTTGAGATTGAGGTTGGGATGGTGCCGGAAAAGTTGTTGTGTGAGAGTTCGAGGATCCGGAGCTCCGAGAATGATCCCAAATAATCGGGTATGGGACCGGACAGCCTATTTTGCTTGAGACTCAGAAAAGTAAGGTGCTTGAGGTTTCGGATACCGTCGGGTATTGAACCAGTAAGGAAATTCCCACCGAGTTTGAGCTGAGTTAAATGAGTCAAGTTCGAGATGGAACTCGGGATCGACCCGGTAAATCTGTTCCCCGCAAGACTTAGCGCGCCAAGCTGGGCTAGTTTACCAATATTTTCGGGTAATTTCCCGGACAACCTGTTGTTCTCGATGTAGACAAATTGGAGATTGGGTAGTCCGAAAAGAAGTTCCGGGAACTGACCTGAGATGTTTCGGAGCTGTTGGAGGTAGATTCCATCTAAGAATTTGAGCTTGGAGAGGGAGGGTGAGAGAGTACCAGATAAAAAGCTATTGGGTTTATCGGGTTGACCCGATAAGGATAGCATCGTGACCCGGTTATTCATGCAATTGACACCCGCCCAGGTACAGCAGTCGGTGCCCTTCTTCCATGATCCAAGCATACCAGACGGGTCTGCTGTGATGCCCGATTTGAACCCGAGAAGACCCGCTTCATCATCTGCATTGCAGGCTGCTGATGTGACTTTGAGGCACGGGAAGGTTAAGATAGTGAAGAAAACTAGGAAAATAGGGTATGAAATGCAGTTAAAGTGGAAAAGTTTGTTCATGTTTTGGTTACTATGAATGGAAATGGCTATCAGGGTTGAGTTTTTTTCTTCTTCTTGTTCTTTGGAGTTTTGGCATATTGAATAACGCATTTATAAGATTAGATGACACCGCACAGCAACGAGTTTTAGTTTGACCCGACATCTATTTAATAAGTCGGTGTCTGATGAGGAAGAAAGATCATATGCTATCAAAGTGTAAGAACTACTATTTTGTGTAACCAAACGCAGTTGGATTTTGTAAAAAAGTATCCTATCTAGTATCTACAAGTTGTTGGGTCCAATGGCATTATTGTTAATAATTTTTATGAAACAAATGACCCAAACAAATTGTTTGCTATTTTTTATTTTTTACTAAAAGATATTAAATTGTGTACTAACTAATATGACAAAATACACATTATATAAAAATATATATATTTTTATGAATATATAAAATATATATTTTTGGTCAGATACACATTACATTTACCACGTTATTTGGTACCACACTTGGACAATTAGGTAGAATCAATATGGTGATATGTGCTAGTGAAAGATAATAGAGTTCTGCTTTTGTTTATATTTCTCTTTTGTTTTTCTAGAAAACTTTTTGAAAAAATTATTTTTCATTGATTTTTGTTAAAAAAAATTCTGCAAGAAAAACTTATAAAAAATTATTTAAATACTTATAAAAATAGTTTTTGACGTTTAAAAATTATTTGTAGCTTCGCTCAACAGAACTTTAATTTGCAAAAAAAAAAAAATTGTGGAGCTTGACAGCAGTGGATTCAAATCCAGGCTTTAGCATCCCACTGGCAAGCCAAATTCCAACTTAACCAAAAATAGAAGGTCCAAGAGTATATATATATTTCTTGCTAAATAAAATTCCAAGAAGTTGACTTTTATATTGAATATTGAGAGTGGGATAAAGATGAGGGGACAAAAGGCTTTAAAGGCAGCGGACAAGCAGGAAAAACTCAGTAAAAGGCCAATAACCCACATGGTGGCCGAAACAGAATCAAATGGTCAAGTCCGTCGGCCACACTCAAAATTGGATATGCAATTGGATAACTCAAGTGGGTTGAGAGTAATTCTTCCAATTATGTTAGAAGGGAAATACCTTCAAGTTTTTGTCCTTTTTTAATTTATTTCATTAAATCAATGCCATAAAGATATAGTAATTATGGAAAATCAGGCTATTTTGAAGTTATAAAGCAAATGTACATTTTTAATTTAAACTTCCTGTTTGACCAGAGAAGAAGATAGAACTTATCTAATAAGTACTACCATAAAATTGACTATTTTCAACGATAATGGAGCCATAGTGCTTGGTTATGCAGCATCCAAATTTATTTTAAAGAATTTGCTAGATTTTGCAACGTGTCATTGTTATGCTATATCGTATTCATGTTAAAAAAAAAATCACTTAAACTTTACCGTTAAGCTTTTATGCTTTAATATATAAACTCAAACTCTTCAAAATATAGGCGAGTTTGTAAACATAATAATTTTTATATTGTATTCGTGTTATATCATATTTATTTAAAAAATAAATTGTTAAAATTCAACTTGTTAAATTTTCGTGTTGAAATTTTCAGACATAAAATTACAAAAATACTTGTAAATTTGTAATTTGTTACCGCAGCAAATTTGTCAAATCTTATTTTTCTCACAATTTGGCATTGTACTATGTAATCTAATACTATTTATTATTATTATTATTTTTTTATACCGTGAAGACATTTACCCACTATTTTTAAAATTTAAAATTTTATTCCAAATCACTATACATCTATTAGTGAATTATCAATCATATTTTTAATTTTATTTTTATTTATTGTATTCTCAAAGAAATATCCACCCATAATTTTTTTTCTTTTTTCTTTCTTTCATTTTCTCTCTCTGCAAGCTATCTTTTTTTTTTCCCCTTCACTTAAATCCATTTTTCCTCATGGATCTCCATTTAAAAAAGAGTTTCTTTCAAAAATAAAAATTAACACTTGCTTTCAAATATTGGTTAGAAAAATATAGTTAATTTTTTTATTAAACTTTCGCAAATTTATCATTGACATAAATGAGTTTGGGTGAAAAAATAAAGAAGCAAAAAAAAAAACTGGTTGGAGAGATGCGAGTTAGGGGAAGAGTGGGCTGGGGCACAAGATGAAGGATGGTCCATATGGGTGATGCCCGTGGCCTTTGCGGGTGACGAGATGACCACTGAGGGAGAGGTGGGCTAGAGCACAGCATGGGAGAAGGAGGGATGCTTCTATGGGCTCATGAGGGGGAACGAGTATCGATGACCCGTGGAGAGGCTGGGATGCCAGTGTGCCTGGGGAGGGGAGGCAGGCTTCAACCATCAATGCCCCGACTTCTATTCCACGTCAACCCCACCCCTTTTCCCTGCGTAATTTTTTTTCCCCTCTTTCTCTGCACTTTATTTTTCTCTTTGCTTTTTCTTTTTCCTCTCTCTCAGAGTAAGTTTTCTATTTTTTTTTTAATTATCTAAATTCATTCATCTTAATAATTTTTTTTTTCCTAGTAATCATTTTTTGCTTTTGTTAAAGTTTAATTTCTTTCTAAAATATGCACATGGTGTCCTATAAAGCTTTTGAATTAATATGATTTATAATTTTTTTATTTTTTTAATAGTAATTTGTTTTTTTCTTGGTATTTTTGATAAAATGTAATTTAGAAAATTAAAGTTTCATTAGCTTAAATGGAAACCACTGGAAAATAGTCAGTTCGGGTGAGAAAAAAAAGTAGAAGAACATAAGAGAGAAGGAAAGAAATAATAGAGAGAGAAACCAATTTTTTTTTCCTCTATTCTTCCTCTCTCAAAATTTGCAAATTAAAGTTAGATTTCTCTCATCAATATTTGAAAGTTAATATTTATTTTTAGAAATAAATAATTTAAAAATATCCAAGAGAAAAAATTGATTTGAGTAAGATAAAAAGCAAAAAAACAAAAAAAAAAGAAACAAAAGAAGACAGCTTGCAGAGAAAGGAAAAGAAGGAAAAAAAAATACTTTTTTCTCTTTATGGACATTTCATCTCTATTAAAAATACATTTGAAAATTTACTAGTAAAAATACAGTAATTTAGAGCAAAATTTTAAATTTTAAAAACAGCAAATGTCTTACGCGGTCGGCGCAGTAGGCATATATATATTGAAAAATAAAAAATTTAAACATGATAAAATGCTACACGATAAAAAAAATAGACTGTAACACGTTAACACGATAAAAAAATATTAATTTAATTATTTTTTTATAGTTAATTTTTGACATTATTTTTTTTTAAGAAACTATAAAATTCAAATTTTATTTCATTGAAAAATAACAATATTTATATCTATTTATATATTGATATTTTATTTTAGATTCTATTATTTTATTATTTCTATTGGATGTAGAATTTTAGTTTGGTTTATAATATTTTAAATATTTTTAAATTGATAATTGTAATGCATATTTTATTTTCTTAGCCATGATAAATATTTAATATAACTTTAGTTTGTAATATTTTATATCTTTTGAATTCACAATTATTAATTATGTAGAAATATTTAAATATTATGTTTGTGTTTTTTTAACATGTATTAAGTATAGACCTGACAACATGTCGTGTTGTATTCGTGTAAAAATTTACTTACCCAAACTCGACCCGTTAAGCTTTCGTGTTAAAATATATAAATCCAAATCCGTTCATAAATTATCGTGTAACCAGTTTTCCAACCCGTTAACACGTTAAACTTATTTTCAAAA
Source organism: Ochetophila trinervis (assembly GCA_003254975.1). Lineage (NCBI taxonomy): Eukaryota > Viridiplantae > Streptophyta > Magnoliopsida > Rosales > Rhamnaceae > Ochetophila > Ochetophila trinervis. Next base: position 124,560 of record QANX01005894.1, read on the forward strand.
TTATTTTTAAAAAAATAAAAAATATATTTGATTTATATTTTATAGTCCATACTAAAAAATAATGAAGCATAGACAAACATAAATATTTGTATCCTTTTACAAACCAAAAATAAAAACTAAAACAACATACTTAATACATGTTAAAAAAATAACAAACCACACAAACATAATACTTAAATCTTTTTACATAATTAATAACTGCGAATTCAAAATATGTAAAATATTATGAACTAAAGCTATATTAAATATTTATCGTGGTTAAGAAAATAAATATGCATTACAATTGTCAATTTAAAAATATTTAAAATATTATAAACTAAACTAAAATTTTACATCCAATAGAAGTAATATTAAAAGATAGAATCTAAAATAAAATATCAATATATAAATAGAGATAAAAATTATTATTTTTTAATGAAATAAAATATGAATTTTATAGTTTCTTAAAAAAAATGTAAAAAATTAGCTATAAATAAATAATTAAATTAATATTTTTTTTATCATGTCTTATCGTGTTAACGTGTTTTAACCTGTTTTATCGTGTCTTATCGTGTGACACTGATATCAACCTGATTTCAATATTGGAGACCCAAACCCATAAATTATCGTGTCGTTTTGTGTCGTGTTATTATGTCGTGTGACATTTTGCCAGGTCTAATTAAGTATGTTGTTTTAGTTTTTATTTTTAGTTTGTAAAAGGATACAAATATTTATGTTTGTCTGTGCTTCATTATTTTTTAGTATAGACTATGAAATATAAATCAAATATATTTATTATTTTTTTTAAATAATTTTGAAAAATAAATTTAATGTGTTAATGGGTAACGAGTTATACGATAATTTTATTAACGACTTTTAGTTTATATATTTTAACACAAAAACTTAATAAGTCGGTTTAAATAAATTTTTTTTGACATGAATACAAATACTACACGATATAAACACAACACACAATATGATACGTTGCCAAATCTAATAGTATGAACCCAGAGAAGAGTCCGGTACCTTCAATTCAAGTTCGAAACAAATTGTGGCCCAAAAATGTTTTGTTAAGAACATTGATAGGGCCCATGGGTGTTTGAACCTTTGTAGATCTCTCCTCACTTGCATTTTGGAAATGGGCTTGATCCAAACCCAATCAGGCGCCAACCATTGCCATCCAGGAACTCAACTTGCTTCCCGAGGTCCCACGTGTGACTCAGTCATCTCATCTCAACTAAACAAACAAATAAATAAATAATTACACCTCTAAATCTAAATTATGGAGAAATAAATGCCCAAAACAAATTTAAAAAGGAAAAGCCAACAGAAAACAGCAAGTGGACATACTTCATACTCGCAGAGAACTATTTAAGTCGCAAAATAATAAACTGATAAAAAAATATTATTATTAATTAAAGACAAGAAACTCAGAGCAAGAGCGACAGGGAGAGAGGTGGAACCAACAGTCCAGCGTTGATCTGAGAAAACTCCGATTCTCAACCACCTTCTCCGTCTACTTCTTCCTCCTTTAGCTCCTTTCCTCAAAACCCTAGAATTTCCAATTTTGCGAACACATAAACATCGTATATATATATACAAATAACATTCTTACACCAAATTGTATCATACATTCCGATTCCCGTTGGTTCCAAGATGTCTCTGAACATGAAAACCCTAACTCAGGCTCTGGCCAAGACTGCTGCTGTCATAGAGAAGACCGTACAGACGACGGTGCAGGAGGTCACCGGTCCCAAGCCCCTCCAGGACTACGAGCTCCTCGATCAGATCGGTTCTGCTGGGCCCGGACTCGCCTGGAAACTATATTCGGCCAAGGCAGCGCGTGAATCCTCGCGCCTCCACCAGTACCCGACCGTCTGCGTTTGGGTGCTGGACAAGAAGGCACTCTCGGAGGCACGCGGGCGAGCGGGGCTGTCTAAGGGGGCAGAAGATTCGTTTTTGGAAATCATTCGTGCTGATGCGTCTCGGCTTGTGAGGTTGAGGCATCCAGGGGTGGTCCACGTGGTGCAGGCGTTGGATGAGAACAAGAATGCCATGGCAATGGTGACCGAGCCATTGTTTGCATCTGTGGCGAATGCAGTTGGGGATGTGGAGAACATCGCCAAGGTGCCTAAGGAGCTCAAGGGTATGGTAGGTACCTCTAGTGGGTCGACTTTTTTTATGGATGTCAGTTTGCGTTTTGCCGATTAATTTGTGAATTAGTAAATGCTTATTAAAATTCAATTTTTGTACGTGAATAAGTCAATTTCTATTTGAATTATATTGGAGCTACCTGATATGCACTCAAAATTGCTACGTTAGTGGTCATTCTAATCTGTGGAACTTTCTCTATTATCTTGGGCATAGTCATAGCTCTAACATTGTAATAACTCTCCATTCATAAACAACATGTGTAGTGCAGTACTCTAAAGTAGTGGAGTTGTTTTCTAGTAAAAAAAAACTTCCTTATGCTAATCCGTAAAACTTGTTGCTGGCCAAGATGTAAATCCGATGAATAGAGAAGGTCGTCCTACCCTCAGGGTGATAAGGAACGGCCTGAATGATGCTTATTAGGAGGACTAGTATGATTATTGCTTATTGCTTTTTAACCTATCAGGTGTTCCTCCGAATGGAAAAGCTCCCAATGCCAGGCGAACATCAGATTTATGCCTCTGCGAGTCTTCTTTGTAGAGAAGGATATGTATAGACCCCTGTAATTTTGCCCAATGAGGACATAATCTATATTATTGTGTTCTATTCCTATGCACATTTTCTTTTTGTTGTTAGTGCCCTTATCTTCTGTGTTTTGTGCTCTGTATTTGTTTGATTTAGCTTGCTCTGTTTGAATATCTTTTATATAAACTTTGTGTGAAGTAGTCTATTCCGACTTCTAATTGGAATGGCATTTGTTAATAGATTATTATTCTGTATATTGTCTAATATGCCTGCTCTTAAAGTCTTTTCTTACTTGGTGCTTAAATCAGTAGCTGTAAATTGTTGGTGAAGACAGTTGGTCAAGACAGAATTTTTCCAGTTATATTAATTTTCTTGTCTGATTATCTTCTATTCAAATTCTTGCAGTGGCCTAGAGTTTTTCTCAGTTCATGGAAGTTTTTCTTCCAAGAGTGTCGTTAGTTGGAAAACAGTCTACATTTTGGTCAATAGCATGATGCACTGTGTTTCATATTTGCTAGTAGTCCTGTTATGTCCATAGTGTCTGAATGAGTACTTTTGCAGGAGATGGGATTGTTGGAGGTGAAGCATGGTTTGCTCCAGATAGCAGAAACCTTGGACTTTCTTCATAATAATGCGCGACTTATACACCGGGCTTTATCACCTGAAGTAATAACTCCTTTACTTTGTCTTATCATCAATTTTAAAACATGTAGAAGTGAAAATTTGCATTGTTGGATGTGATGTTATTATTTTTCTAATTTTCTCCATTGGGTTGTTTTATGGAATTAACACCATTAGATTAACATTAATCTTGAGAGTAATCAAGAATGAATACTTGAAATCCTCTTTTCTAATGAGAAATTGGACACTTTGTTTCTGTTGATGCTATCTTGATTTAAAACCTGCTGCTTGTTCAGTGGGTGACTCTGCTCAACCAAAAAGCCCTGCAGCTTTTACATATGCTTTAATTTATGCGGATACCAGTTTTTACTAGCATTCAGATTAGTATTTTTCACATGTGCCTTGCAGGGCTATGTTTTCCTCGAATTATCTGGGCCATTTATCAACTTTGCAATGCTTTTTCGCTTATATTTAACATGGAAATATTATTGTTCGCTTTAAGTCCTTGTGCAGAATCTAATAATATTTTTTCAGTCTATAGCTTATTCTCATTGTATTTCAGTTAGGGGGTTCATAAAATATTGGATTGACCAATGGATGACGTAGTATATTATTTGCAGAATGTTCTTATTACATCAAGTGGAGCTTGGAAGCTTGGTGGATTTGGTTTTGCAGTCGCAGTGGATTCCAATACAGGCGATATGTCCAATGTGCAAGCTTTCCATTATGCTGTGAGTGAAACCTTTGATAAGATTTTAGAATCAATACGTTTCGATTTAATTTACCTACCTTCTCATTTTCTTTCAAATATCTATTATAAAAGCTTTCTTTTTTATTCCAATCAGGTTGTTGATTTTATACTTTTATATGCTAACTTAATATTTTATATTTGTTTTGATGGTTAACTTTTCATGTGGCAACAATTAGTAATCATCTCATTTAAATGTTTTTATTTTGCATCATCTTTCGACATTTTCCAAGTAGTGTCTTCTAGAGCAATTTTGAAGTTATTCATCCTCTTGCTGTGGGCATTTCTAAATGCTAAACTTAAATTTGCACGTTATTACGAAGATATGATTCTTTGTTGGATTAATTGTCTTTTCAGTCTTTTAGGAGGTTTATTTTATGTTCATTTTTATTCTTTCTATCACTAAGTTAATTAAGGGTACACATTTCCATGGATTCGCCATTTTTAGCTACCATGATCTGATACAATACAATTTTGACAGGAATATGATGTTGAGGATTCTATATTGCCTCTTCAACCATCATTGAATTACATTGCTCCTGAACTTGTTAGGAGCAAAGCATCTTCAGTTGGTTGCTCTTCTGATGTATTCAGTTTTGGATGCCTTGCCTACCGCTTGATTGCTCACAAGTCGTTGTTTGATTGCCACAACAATGTTAAGATGGTATGTCCTGGGTTAGGTTCCTTGCTAATAGCTTCTCACCACTTGGTAGTACTTATATATTTTTTAACTTCTTAGAACACTAGAATAGAGTTTGTAGTCATAGTTATGTGCTCATCTCTCCATTATCTCTTACTTTTGGCTGCTTCTTCACCTACCATGTGAACTACTTTTGGATATGTATGCGGGTTCATAATAGCCTTTTAATTCTTGATTGAATTTGGAGGTTTTCATAAATTATTTTGATATTTATCCGACCTTGTACCTCTCTTAATGTTCATCAACTTGCTTTTATCTTTTGTTAGTTTATTATTTGTAAGAATGGGAAGTGCTCTCACAATTTGAACCTTCTGTTCCTTTGATGTAGTACATGAACACCTTAAATTATTTATCCAGTGAAGCCTTCTCCTCTATTCCTCCAGAATTGGTTCCTGAATTGAATAGGATGCTTTCTTCAAATGAGTCTTTCAGGCCAACTGCAATAGATTTTACAGGTAAAATACGATGGGAAAGATATTTCCATGCTAACCCTTCTTTATCTCTCTCTTTCTCTTTATTATGGAGTTTTGGTAAAAACAAGAGCATTTGAATGATAGATGATTAAATTTGTATTGCAGGTTCCTCTTTTTTCCGTGATGATACTAGGTTGCGTGCTCTTCGCTTCCTCGACCACATGCTTGTATGCACTTTGGTTTTAGCTTAGCCAACACATGGTCCTGGGTGGTTGACCCCAGAGCACCATCATAGAAAAAAAGAAGAAGAAGAAGATTGACAATTATGGAAATTGCTTGGGTAATGAATCTTTTTTTATTGCAGGAAAGAGATAACATGCAGAAATCTGAGTTCTTGAAAGCATTATCTGATATGTGGAAAGATTTTGATTCTCGTGTATTGCGGTATAAGGTTAGAATTATTTCTTACCTTTCTCAATAATTTTTTTGTAATCATCTTGAATGTGTCCTTGACCGTAGAAAATATTTCGATGATTGAATAACCAGAGAAAATATCTAAATTTATCTTTTAGTCTCCTGTTGCGTTGTGTTCTGAATGATTCCACTTTTGCATTTCTCGTTTAGCCTAGCTGATAAAAACTGTATCATAGTCTTATTACTCTTTTGTCACATTTGGAGCATGTGAAAAATCTTGGTGAACATTGTTTCTATTATTTATTGTGCAGGTGCTTCCACCACTTTGCGCAGAACTTAGGAATTTGGTAATGCAACCAATGATCTTGCCCATGGTTCTTACAATAGCAGAGTCCCAGGTGCTAATTTCTACATCATTGTTGATTAAAATATGCATTTTTCATATTTATGTTGTTATTTTTTTCAATGTCTCATTTCTTTCAATGGCATCTCTTGTTGTTTCCTTTAATATTCTAAATTTTCTTCCTGCATTTTCTTATGTGGTAGGACAAAAATGAGTTTGAGCTATCAACTTTACCTGCTCTTGTCCCTGTCTTGAGTACTGCTGTGGGTGAGACACTATTGCTGCTTGTTAAGCATGCAGAGCTTATAATAAACAAGGTAACTGAATTTCTATGCCGACTTTTTAAGCTTTTCAAAGTATCTGTTGCATGTTTATCATTTTTGTATATTACTCTTACTCTGTTTTAAATTAATTTAGTCGAGCCTGGAGCACTTGATAGCTCATGTCCTGCCCATGATTGTTCGGGCTTTTGATGATAATGACGCTCGTATTCAGGAGGAAGTTTTGAGAAAATCTGTTTTCCTTGCAAAGCAACTGGATGTTCAGGTTTGTCCTTAATTTTTCATTGTCATTTGTTGTTCGCCACTGGATGTTCAGCTGTGTTTCTTGGACATTTTGATGTTTGGAGACCTTTGAGAGAATAAGGTCAAAAATTCTCATTACTAACCATTGAGCACATGAAGATATTCCTTTCCATTGGCCCACATTATTGACAATGCATTAATTCTGTTCTAATCTTTAAATTCCATCTTTTCCAGCTAGTGAAACAAGCAATATTGCCTCGTGTACATGGCCTGGCTCTTAAGACAACTATTGCTGCAGTAAGTTCTTGCTGCTACGTTTTAAACTTTTCAGGATAGGGATTTATAATATGTCCATTCTTTCTTGTGAATAATTGTCATATGCTATTGATTCAGGTCATTGATTACTCTTTGTTCATAACTTAATTAAATTATTTATGTCGCTGACCATGTAACTAAAAATTGTCCTCCTATTTGAGAAGCTTTCAATAAGCTAACTTTGAAATATCCACTTTGCAGTTTTGAGTAATTTTTCATGACTTTCTAGTTCTACTGCCTGATTACTGTAGAAATATATATTTCTGCTCCTTTGAGGAGTATTAAGTTGCTGTTAGTGGATTCACTCTGCAGTTTAGAATGATGTTATCTTCTTGTCAACTCTCAAATATCCTTTGCTTGATATTTGTATTTTAGGAAGAGAAGGGAGCGACTTTTTTTAAGAATCACATGTTATGTCTGTCATACGATTGGAGACTGAAAATGTCAAGGTTTAAGTTAATTTGCACAAGGTTTAAGTTAATTTGCATAAATATTTGGTGGAACTTTGGCTTTAAGTGGAAGAAAAGCACTATTGGCTCAGCTTATGGCATTAAAGATAGACAAATTTCAAAATTCTTAATGATTTAGTTATAGCTATATTGTTTACATGGACTGTTATTGGTAGTTTTACCTTGATGCCAAATTTAGTTTGAGCTTTCCTTCATTGGCAGGTAAGAGTCAATGCATTATTATGTTTGGGAGAATTGGTTCACAGTCTTGATAAACATGCTGTTCTCGATATCCTACAAACAATTAATCGTTGTACTGCAGTTGACCGTTCTCCTCCTACCCTTATGTGCACCCTTGGGGTTGCGAATTCAATTCTTAAGCAGGTTAGTTTCCATTAATGAATCAGATTGTTGTTGGATTTTTTTTTTTCCCCATAATATGATATTCTTATTATATATAATTAGCTTACTTCCCTTGACTCATCTTGTATAGTATGGAGTAGAATTTGCTGCAGAGCATGTCCTTCCACTGCTCATGCCTCTTCTCCCCTCCCAGCAACTAAACGTTCAGCAGTTTGCCAAATATATGCTCTTTGTCAAGGATATCTTGAGGTATTAATATATTTTTTTACACCTGGTTTTCTGTTCGTCTCTTGCTTACATGCATGCACTTTTGAAATTTCTTTTGACACGTTTTTATTTTATGTTAATCTTGAGATATTAATTGCTCTATTCTTTCCTTTTCTTTTGCTTTCATGGTAGGAAGATAGAAGAAAATCGGGGAGTTACTGTGACAGATTCTGGAAGACCAGAGGTAAAACCATCTCTAGCTGTCAATGGGATCCAGTCCCATGCCACGGGCAAAATGACCACTTCTTCAATAAAGAGCAATCCGGCATGGGATGAAGATTGGGGTCCGACTACAAAGCAACCTCCTTCTTCCCTCCAAAAGTCTACAAACAATATCCCCATTTCTGCTCACCCTGGTCTTAGCAACCAACCAATTCAAGTGAATGTTTCACAATCACAATCGTTGCCTATACCTGCAGTATCTACTCAGCAAACAGCGGCTGAATCATGCCCTGCAGTTGATATAGAATGGCCTCCTCGGGCATCCTCTGGAGCTCCCTATCAATTTGGTGATGCTGAGAAGCAATTGAACAAAGGACCATCATCTACTTCAAGTTTTGATGACATAGATCCTTTTGCTGACTGGCCCCCAAGGTCTAGTGGCTCAGTGAGTGGTGGTGGGACATTGAACAATGGCACAATAGGATTGTCTACAACCAAATACGGGTCCAGCTCAATCCCAAATACATCAAACAGTACGAATTTTCAAAGCTACAACAATAGTAGTTGGGCCTTCGACACCCAAAGTTCCAAAGAGCAGATAAAACAGAATCAAGGGAATTCCTTGACAAGTGGTAGTTTGGGTAGTGGGAGTCTTAACTCTCAGAGCTCCCTTGGGTTCTTGAAACAGAACCAGGGAATAGCAGCATCAAGCACTTACACTGATAAGAAACCGACAGACCTTGGATCCATATTTGCTTCCAGCAAGAATGAGCATAGTGCACCTAGACTTGCTCCACCCCCATCAACTGCTGTGGGTAGAGGACGAGGAAGAGGAAGGGGGACTTCCCGGTCCAGTCAAGGCAAACCACCATCATCTGAACAGCCACCGCTTTTAGATCTGCTATAACATGTTGATAGAGAAAACAGAGAAACAAGAGATAGTGGCACAGTCCTTGTAGAGCAGCCATTCCATGCTTGCTTGGAGATATTGTAAAAATATATTGGAGTGACCCACTTCATATTTTCAAGCTGAGGCAACTGCAACAGCTCTCGGTGATGGCAAAGTATTTTATGTAATGATTTGTTGCATGTTTCTTCAAGCTTTTTGTGATTTGGATCCAAACAAATTTTGCATTTCAATTGCTTAATTTTCTTAGCTTTATGTTAATTTAGTCCGGTTTTGATTTTTGGTTTTTGGGAATATACATTACTCGTTATATTGTAATTCTTGAAAAACAGTCCCAGTTTAAATTACTGGGTTTTGAATCAATAAAGGAAGTTGGAAGTTGTCTTAACGGCTATCGCAATGTCTAGTCATAAGTTTGAGCTCCCTTGTTTGTTTTTCTTTTAGTGGCAATTATTGTAGATGGCACTTGGCGGTCATCAGGGAAATGCAATATAAGACGCTTGGGCAGGAATTCTAAAATCTGCGCTGTTGCAAAATACTAATTATCCTTGCTTCCCACTCGTATTACCAATTAATTTTATGTGACTGGTATCACAGCGTTGGCCGGTTGCTTTATTTTTCATAAAATTAGAAAAATATAATTAATTATTATTTTAAAAAATTAAAAATAAATATTTTTTTATAATTTTTAAAAATATTATTTGTTATCACTAATACCAATCATAAGCTGGACTCAATTTTGAAAGGAGGTGTGAGCGTTTAAAATGCATTTGAAAGATAAGGGATAACCTTTATTTAGTGAAGGACAATATATTTAACAAAAAAAAAAAATTCGAAAGATAAATGATAAAATTTACTTTTGGTGAGGACAATATTTCACCAAAAAAAAAAAAAAATTCGTTAATTTCCACTCAAATGGACAATTTGATAAGTCTACTAAATATAAACATTTCAATTACTATATTTGTTGTTGAGGAAAGGGAAATATCCCATGTCGTCGTCTCAACAAATATAGGTTGCACTACACACACACAAAAAAAAATATAAAAGGAAGAGCTTAAACCACGGAACTTTTAGCCACTATAAATAAAAAGCTTTTAGCTACAGCGATTAAAATAGAAACAGAACGTAGACTTTTAACCACCACTTTGGGTGTGTCTGATACTCTGATTTTCATAGTGTTGAAACTAGGAACAAAGAAAAAGGGAAGAAAAAAAAAAAAAGAGATCAATGACTTTAATACTAACTTTCTCTACATAACCAGAAAGCTTTGTTTCTAATTAGCTCCATGAGTCTAATCCTAGCTTGTCAAAGTCATTGTTTGCAATAGATCAATAATTTGGTCCATGCCGGTCAAGAAACTTGTTTTCAAGAGACATCATATTTTTGGACTGTTGAAAAAGGACATCAGTGGTCAAAGGATCTTGGGATAAAACAATTTCGTATCCATCATCATAGTTTTCCATATTTTCTGAAAAAACTTGCCAAACACAGCTTCCACCCATCCCTCCATAGTTACTGGCCAAGTCGTAAATGTCGGTAAAAATCGTGCTCAGGTAAGAATCCCTCATAGTTACAGTGTATCCTGGTTGTTTCTTTGATTTACCAAATTCAGTGAACGCCAGAGGCTTCTTCAGAATGAACTTCGAATCGAGCCAGTGACTAAACAGCCATCTTTGCACAAATGCCACTTGTTCTGTTTCGTTCTGTCCAGGCAACCTTAATGTTGTGGATGGGAAGAAAAAATAAATACAAAATTTATTAGTCCGTAATTCCATATAATACAAAGAAAACAAGTAAATAAATAAAACAAAATTAACAAGCTATTTTACATACCACATATCCGGATATGCGTGTATCGTTATAAAATCTATTTCTTTAATCTGATTAACGGTGATGAAATCTGAGCCGTATTCGTAATTACCAGGATTGAACTTCAATCTGTCTGGAATTGAGCTACCATAGAAACCTTCCGTGCCAATTTCCACCAAGTGTTTATTGTCAATGGATTTCACATAGGGGGCCATTTCTTGAGCCCATGCCTATCATAAAAGTAATCATGAATTATTGTTGTTATTATTATTATTACTACTATTATTATTATTACTATTATTATTATTATATTTTTGATTAATCATAAATAAAATAAATTAGTTTCACGTAGCGATTTATAGCTCACGTACGGTGACGGTCTTTCCAGTGTAATCAACTTGGCAGCGAGGCTCATTCATAAGTTCCCAAGCCATGACCGTTGGGTCATCTTTGTAAGCTACCCCTGTGATTGTGTTGACTCTTGTTAGCACTCTCTGTGAAAGAAAAGGAAAAAAACAAAAACAAAAGTAAATGTTAATATTTAATATTGGAATTTAAAAGAAAAACAATGTGGGAATATTTGTATGCATGTAAATACATATACCTCGACGTGGTTCTTGTAGTATGTCTTTGTCAGTGGATTAGTGTAAAAATCATCATCGCTTTTGATATTTGCTCCGTCAAGTTTAGCCCATTGCAGGTATTGATGTATTCCTCCATAGTCTTTCCAATAGTTAACCAAACTCAATATTAGCCGCACTGCATACTTATTTGCCTCCGCTATCACAAAATCCAGCGCCTGAAATAAAATTGCATTAATAACTAGCACTACTTTTTCTATTTAATTTGACCAACTCAAAATATATTAAGTTATTTAGGAAAAATAAACCTCAAAAACGTCCTCATTGTAAATTCCAGGAGATATTTGTAGGGCTCCGTCACTTCCATCATCAAAAGCCCATGCGCGACAGACAGTGAGTCCCACAGCTGAGGCCTCACGAAAGACATTGGAGATTTTATACCTTTGATTTGGATCCGCTGCCATAGTCATCATCCAATACGAGTTGAATCCGTTAAAGAGGAATCGGCCCGAACCATTAATGACGAATTCGGTTTCTCTAGTTTCAACAAATCCTGAAATTTGTGGAACTTTGGCTTCACAAACTAGAGGTGCAAATAGAAAAAGTACCAAAAGGTAGCTGATTTTGCAAAGAAATGTCATTGTCTATGTGAAAATAGTTTGGCTGATGGATGTTGAAGGAGTACTCGGTATGAAATATTTATATTGGAGGGAGTCATTTTTATAGAGTAGATAATAAGTTAATTAAGTTGGAAAACTAAAGGATAGAAAATGATATATTTTTTGAAAAAATAATAGAGACGTTATGAGATAAGAGTTTGTTGATCAAGTTTTATCCGAGTTCCAATTTATCAATCTTATGTTATTCGAATTAGAAATTTATAAAGATGATATTTTAAAAGAAGTGGATATAGTTTTTGATGATGAGATGCAAATGGGCCGGTTCAAAATATCTTTAAATTGTGTAATTAAAGAAGATATAGTGAGTAAGGTGTGTAAGATGTTTAGCCATTTTTGAATATGTATATGTAATGCCTTATTTTAATATCATGGTAACTTCCAAATAATTTATTAATTCAAATTCAAATTTTATACACCTGGGATTTAAATAAAATGCGAATATAATTTTTGATAGACTTTAAATTTTATGTTTTATATACATAATAGTTTTCTAAATGTTACTCTAATTAAAAAAGAGATTGTGAAGGTCCTTTAATACTCAACCCAAAAAAGATGGCAATCGTTGAGTATAAAAGCTCCCGGGGAAGGAATTGAAGCAAATGCAAAAATAGAGGAATTCAATCTTAAAACTTTTGCATTTTGTGCATTAGTAATGCACTATTTTTTTTCTTTATGACTTCGAATTTTTGTAGCATATTTATTTATATTTATGTGTCCAGTCTCTTAAATTCTTTCCAAAAGATGTAATTTGTTAAAATAAATATAACATATAAATAATATATCATTTTTTAATTAATTATAATATTTCAAAATTAATTATATATATATATGTCACATACATTTAATCAATATTAATTTTAATATCATATAGAAAGTAATATATATTGATAAGATGTCTTTTTTTTTTTGCTAAATAAGATGTCTTATGAGTTATTTAATTGGCTGAAAAATATATAGCATCAAGTGTCAATAATTGATTCATGTGAAGTGTCAATGACTGATTGACTATAAATTAATTGTAAAAATATTTTATTATAATTAATAGTTTTTGCAGGGTTGTATTTTTATATACCTTCGTTGCGGAGGAATAAATAGTTAGAAGGTGTTATTTGAAATTCTAAATTTCTAAAAAGGATTATTAAAATTTGGTACATGTGTCAATTTTTAATTGGTGGGATTGATTGGGAGGAATAGAAAATGATATATAGTTAATACTCCTATAATCATGTAACAGTAAATCTAGTGGCTGGGCTTCGGCCATGGTCTGTAGTAATTTGGGCTCCAAATTAGGCCAATAAAAAGATCGACTGTTAGGCCCATTAAATCCAATACCAATAGAAGCAAGCTGCCCCAAACGCCCTTCATAATTTTAATTATTTTCGATTGGAGACGAATGACAGATAATTCCTTGGTTGAGTCTCTTTTGAGTGTACATCGTGTCAACAAATTTACTTTTTTTTTGGTGAATTGTCAACAAAATTACTTTTTTTTTGTGTGGTAGAAGTCAACAAAATTACTTGGTAAAAACATGTGTGCCTACCTTAATAAATATATGGATCCGCTAAGCGCGTGTCTGCTAACTCATTTAATGCACGGTACGCATTAAACACCTGTATTTTGAACATTTAATAGAGTAAAATTTTCATTACACATTAAATGTTGATAACATCAATCGGTGCGGTGCGGAGAAAGCCTATAAATACCGGATCAAAGAAAGGAGTCTATAACCCCTTTTTTTGGGGGCATCAAATGCCTTTCATAACCCTTTTTTTTTTTTTTTTTTTGAGGCTATATTATTCTTCCTTATTAACAAAGGAAAAATGAATAATTTGAAAACCAAGATACCTCTTGACTCTTTAATTTTTTTGGGACTTGACTTTTAAAATTTCGAATCTTCGAACCAGTTGAAACATGATTTCGGTTAGCTTGGCTTCAAATCCAAATTTGACTCTTTTTTCCTTCAATAAGTCATATATATTTTTTTTAATACAAAATAGGGAAATGTGTGTATTCTCAAATAGTCGCTTGAAAAAATATTTTTTATATCATTAAAGTTACTATTATTGCATCATTGATTTAGTCAACAGACTACCTACTTACCAAATTTATTGATGAAATTTTTTGTTTCTATTTATATTATTATATTTCATTTATTTGTAATGATTCTAGTCTATCAGTTTATTATATATTGATAAAATAGGAATCCGCAGGTGTCACACGAATGACTAAAAAGCTTAATCAAATTATTTTTATGCAGCCAAAAAGTAAAATTATATATATATATATGTTTAGAGCACATATTTAAATTTTAAAAATTAATATTTTTATTTATTAAAATATTAATTTTTTTGTATTGAAGTAAATTTATATTTATATCATACCGTTTAAAGATGAAAAAGGTTGAAAATTGTACAAATATAAATATAAAATTTAAATATTGAAAATGAAAAAAGTTATACATTGAAAGCAGAAAAATTTAGTGAACCATCTTTTCTTATATAAATTAGAATTTCACTAATATTGAAAAGAACCTGTGCATTTACGCACATAAAAATATAGACTACTTAGTTTATATTTGTTAGAATTTATTTTGAAAAATTAAGTGTTTTAGTTGAAAATTTTAATTAAAAATTATTTGATTTGAAAAATATTTTTATTATTTAAACTGTTATAGATTTAAAATAACACGGTCGACATTTGATAAGATGGATTGGTGCAGAAATATAAATGAGTAAGAGTACCACAGCTCACCGGTTATCCATATTGTAAATGAACTACCAGTTCCTCTAGTCGGAATTGTGGAGTTCACCTAGGGATTAGGATCAGTACCTTTTTAGTTTTTTTGCAACACCCATGGAACAATTTTCTATCAAATCTTGTTTCTAAGCCCATAAAGAGGATTCTAAACTAATTTCTCTCATCCTTGATTAATGTCGGGTGTTCAATGTGTGCTCAAGCGCGGTCATCTTTTGCGACTGTTGAGAAATGACACTGGTCGTCAATGGGTTTTGGGACAAAACGATCTCGTATCCATCATCAAACGAATCCATCCCTTCAGCCAAAATTTGCCATACCAAACCGCCTCCCATACCTCCATTTCTTGCAAAGTTGTAGATGTTGTTATAAATACCACCCAAGAAAGCGTCCCTAGCGCTTTCACTGTATCCTGGGTCTTTCTTCGATTTCCCAAATTCAGCAAAAATCAGAGGCTTCTTCAAAACCGTTTTCGAGTCTGTCAAGTGACTTGCCAGCCACCTCTGCATAAATGCCATATGTGCGTCATCGTTCTGTCCAGAAAGCCTGACGTCATGTGTAAAATTAAACTTATATATATAGTTAATTTAAAAGCTCATGGAAAATATATTTATTTTTAATTCAGAATATAAGAGCTTTTTTTTTGGTGAATACAGAATACAAGAGCTTATTGATTAAGCTTAATTATTTACCAAATGTCTGGATATGCATGTAGGGTAGCGAAATCAATTTCTCTAATCTGATTATTGGTAATAAAATCTGTGCCCACTTGGAAACCAGGGTTGTACTGCTTTCTGTTCTGGACCGAGTCCCCATAGAAACCTTCCATGCCTATTTCAAGCAAGTGTTTGTTGTCGATGGATTTCACATAGCTCGCTATCTCTTGAACCCAGCCCTGTCATAATCATGAACATTAATTAATTATCGAAACGCAATTAATCAAATATATTTGTGTAAACTTACTTAATTAATGTGACAAAATATATATTTGTAATTAAGCTCACATTCAGGGTTTCGCCGGAGTAATCAACTTGGCAGCGGGGCTCATTCATTAGTTCCCAAGCCATGATCGTTGAATCATCTTTGTAAGCTATTTTTGAGATGGTATTGATCCTTGTTAATACTCTCTGCGCATACACAACATTAGTAAATATATGTCAAGGAACAAAAAATTAACAATAGTAGAATTAATTCTTTAAAAAAAAAAATATCATGGGAATGAGATTGATTTATAATTATTAATATACCTTGACATGGTTCTTGTAGTACCCCTTCATCAGTGGATTAGTATAAAAATCATCATCGCCATTGATGTGCACGCCAGCATTTCTAGCCCATTGCACATACTGAGGTCTTCCTCCATAGTCATTGTAGTTGTTGCTCAAACTCAAAATTAACTTCATTCTGTACTTTCTTGCTTCCGATACCACAAAATCAAGTGCCTGTGGAAAATTGTGTTATCCATATTTATTTAATATATATTGATAGCAAAAACTGACTCATATTTCCATGATTAATTGTTTTATATACGAATTACGTATATATATGGAAAAAGCAAGAAATTAACCTGAAAGACGGCCTCGTTATAAACTCCAGGAGATATTTGTAGAGCTTGGTCACCACCATCACTAAATGCCCATGTCCGACAGACGCTGAGGCCGGAAGCTGCAGCCTCGCGAAAGACATTGAAAATCTTATACCTTTCACTTGGCTGAGCTGCCACATGCATCATCCAATACGAGTTGAATCCGTTAAAAAGGAATGGAGACCCGTTAAGGATAAATTCGGATTCTCTAGTTTGAACAAATCCTGAAACCGAATCAAATCCAGCTTCGCAAACTAGAGACCCAAGAAAGAGAACCAATAAAGCAAAGCTTGTTTTGTAAAAGTTTGTCATTGTATTTTTTGTGTGTGCGCGCGCACAGTTTGGTTGATGTCGAACTTTGAAGGTGTTGGTACGAGAAAACTTGTGTTGAATGGAGGCCTATTTATAGAAGAGAAATAGTGCGAAGTGAAGGTACATTGGATAGCTGATTGGATAAGTTATTAATTAAAAAAAAATAGTGAAGTTTTTGTATGAGACTCAACAGATCATTTAATCCTAAAATTGAGGTAGTTTACAAGTTTTGGTTAATAAGCAGCAAAATAGTGCTGACGGTTGCAAAACATGTGGGTAGTTTTTGATCATGACGGCACCCAAATAGTAGCCGCAAGTTTCCTCTTCACAAGCAGAACTAATGCGATGCATGACTACCAATATTTATTATTAGTTGCGGACATTAAAAATAAAAAAATAAAAAAAGGAGGACAACTTGGCTAGTGGGTATTTTATAAAAGAATGACATACATATTACGTGCTGTCCTGTTGGTTACAATCATATTTTATCTTTGAAGTGCTCAATACATATAAATATATATACAAAATATAACAATAAGTAATATTGTAGAGTTTTAGTCAAATTTTTTTATTTTGGTATATTTTTAAAATTTATAACATTTAAAAATATTTGATAAAAAAAAACTAAAAAAACAAAAAAATTCATGTGTTGGATTCCATAAACTTTCTAACATATGAATACTATAGTATGCTTTATATATATAGCATGCTTTAAAAATATTTGGTTATTATCTTGACTTTTTAAATTAAAGTATTTATTTCTCTGCTAAGATGGAAAATTCTTGAAATTTATTACATTAAATGTGCTACGCTTAAAATGGTTATGTAAACCTTTTCTTTAAATTCATTCTTTCATGTTTCGTAATTTATGTAATATTATGGTATGCCTCGACTATTTTTATGATATCATAAGAGGAATAATTCTCTGGAGAGATCTGTATCTGGAAATTGGAAAAAAAGCCAGAGAAAAATAACTGATACCTGACGTGAAATGCATGTGGGATGTTTTCTGACGTACGTAAAACACCATGCATGCAATATATTCAAAATATAAAATTTAAAGCTTCTTATAAAGAATATAATTTAATATAAGATGACGATATTCAAAATTCACAAGGAAATTTAGGTTCATATCGATTTCATGTGAAAATTCCATTAAAAGATGGACGGTTTGGAACGTGGGTGAGGCATTAAGGGACTCACACAGCTTTGCTGCAAATTCTGAAATATTAATCTCAATTTCTTGGTTGGAGGAATCGCGGAGGTCACTTAAGGTCATTTATTTTTTATTTAACAGTCTAGACTTATACAAGTTGAATATATGGAGAAAAAAAGAAGACTATGATTTGCTTATAGATAGAAGAAAGAATGCTTGAAATCAAGATTCAATAGAACCATGTTATATATTGTTTTACTAATATATATTAAAGCAAAATAAAAGTTTTAAATTTGATTATTTTCATTATTATTATGACTCAGTTGATTTGTTATTCGTACCTATATTGAAAAATTTCGTGAGTTCGAGACATTTATTTTTATTATTATTATTATTTGTAATATTAGAAGATATTTGACTACTGAATATATAATGAGAATAATATAGGATATACTGACATGTGAGTGTAAAGAAGATATGGTTGGTAAGTTGCTCAGCCAGTTTATTACCAAAAAAAAAAAAAGTTGCTCAGCCAGTCGCTGTTTTAGCAATCCGAAGATGACGTCATTGCATAGCTATTTAACTGTGGGAAAAATAGCCGTTTCAAATACATCATCAGTCAGACATTTTTTTTGTTAAAAATCATCAGTCAGACTTGGGACATCCCAATCGGCTGTTAAATGCGTCTCGGGGTTTAATGGCAAAACTGAGTTTTATAAATCAAATACGTTATCGATGTTACCAATTTTTTTCTTTTTTCTTTTATTAGGTTTTGTATTTATGATATTTCTTAAAAAAAATTGCTATATACGATCCATTATTCGAATATGGGAAATAAAACAGGAAAGATAAAAATAAGAAGAAAATCAATTAGATGAAATGGATTTTGAAACAAACATTCCTCGTGTTTTGCCCAATAATGTCTCTTCCGCCCATTACTTATGAGACTTGGTCAATCGGCGCAAAGCCTGTAGGATTTCGGGACAATAAGGCCTAGCTAAATAAATAGGCCCATAAAACTTAGAATCGCTTACTAACTTTGGGAAAGAAAAAAAGAATTATTTATTTATTATTATTTTTTGTATGGACGCATTAGAGTTTTTTTTTTGGTGAATAAGGTTGCATTAAGCACAAAAGGGCCGGAAAGGCTACAAACATTACAGTCATTATCACGGATCAAAGCTATCAAAACAGGGACACCTCATTAAAACACAAACAAGAAGCAGACATAAGGGAAAATTTAGCCGCAGCATCAGCAAGGCAGTTTGCAGATCTCTCCACCCAGTTGATAGCCCAATGGTGCGAATTGAACTTGTTCTTTATCATCAACAGGTCATTTCTCGTATCCCACACACCTGGATCTTTTGGGTCAAGCACATCCCGAACGACATTCTTGGCGTCACATTCCCAAACCACAGGCGTGCCAAACAGGGACTCTGCCACCTCCGAGGCCCACAGCAGAGCCTTCAGCTCAGCCATATACGGGGACATAGTGGGGAGAAGCTTGCCATTGCAGTCTCGCACCAAGTAAATGACTACACCAAATCAGTTTCCAAACCCCACTAATAGGTTGACTTTCCTCCCTGGTTAGGAGTTTATAACAGCTTCTCATCGAGAAGGTACCAAAGGGATCTCCCATCCAGCAGAGCTTATCCTTTGCCGGCAATGTTGGCCAAGTTAGATTAACCATAGTTTCCACTGTACCAGAGTCACAACAAAGAGCAAGAATATTATGCTTCCACAGACCATCCGAATATTAGAGTTCCTTTTTTGATGAATGACGCTTTAGAGTTCAAGTGAAAAGAAATGCAACTTTTCTAGATGAATTGATAAATGTTTCAAATTTTGGCTAAAAGAATCAAAATTTGAACATTTTCGAATGGAAAGCTAAATTTTTTTATTTTTGAACTAAATGCAATAATAAGGTGTAAACACTTTTAAATTATAGGGGATAAACCAACTTTTGTTCTTTTAAATTTTTTATTCACCTCAGAAAAAAAAATGCTACTACCTATTCAAAAAATAAAATTTTGTTATTTAATTTACTTGTGGGTTTTTCAATATTTCCTTCATTTTCAATTTGTGAGTAAGTCTACTCACTGCTCTCAAACCGATACACATTTTCATTTACCTTCTATTTTTTATTTTTCCTCTCGTAGTTAGACTCTTTAAGACCTTACAATTTAATTAAAAGTAATATATTTATTTTGACCTCAATTTTTGAGCTTGTTTTGAACTTATAATGAGCAATACATGAACTGAACTCTAAACTCTAGCAAGATAATTACATATTTCTTTGTTACAACCATGATAAATTTGTTTATAATTATATCATGCATGTTAACAGGTATACTTTAAACTAGTTGAAATCGAAATAAATAAATAAAAATTTTGAAACCTACTCTTTTTGGAAGTTAAAGACGGCCCCATATGTGCTATTTAGGAACTTGGTTATTTTCATGTTTTTCCAAATTTTCTGACTGGAAGTCGGAAAATCCTTACTCTAACTTAAAAAAAATTTGGAAAAAACTTGTTTTTTTTTTCCCCAAAATTTTATGACTTGGAGATAGAAAATCCTAGCTACAATTTGAAAATTTTTGCAAAACTTTTGGTTTGTTCATGTTTTCCCAAAATTTAGGAAAATTCTACAATGGAACTAAGTTTTAATATAAAATCTTGAAAAATATTACTTAGTTATAAATAATATTACTCTGTTATGGATTTGACAATGTTACTTCATTATAGATTAGAATTATTCATCTATAATGAAGTAACATTTGTCCATAATAAAGTTATATTTAAAAAAAAATTATAATTAAATCCCAAACAAAGAAGTTGCACTGTAGCATTTCTCCAAAATTTGAAGTATACAAATATGCTAAATCCAATAATATATACATATTTATAATGGTTGAATGGTTATAATAGAGGAAGATAATGAAATTATTTTGCTAGATTTTGAAGTTGAGTTTCATCTTATGTATTGCTTAACACAAGCTCCAAACAAACTAAAAAATGGAGACCAAAATGAATATTTTGTTAGAATGGAAAGTAAATGGAAGGATGGATATAGATTTGGTAAGGATGGGTATCAGTTTTAGAATGGTGAATATTTTAAAGTTGAAGAGAGATGGTAATAATATAAGAAATTTCACTAAACTAATTGGACAAAGATGATCAAAATTCTAAATTTATAAAAAGGAATCACTTATTTCTTCATTTTGGCGCAGTTAGGGGCACACCTACAAAAATCTCAATAATTTTGTCGAAGCAATATTTTAGAATCTTTTCATATTATGTCTAAAAAGACAACCTTTTTTTTTAGTCAAACAAAAATGAGTAATTAATATTCTTCTCCTCGGATTCGTGTGTTTACATCTAAATGAAGACTCCAGAATTTTATAACTAAAATAAAAACCTGTATGGATTTATATAGAGCTAAATTTTAAATAACATTTTTATGAGAAGAAGAGTTTTTGACATGCATGAAATTGAATTAGACCGCCGTCACCAATCTGGATACTCCAATTTCAAGCATTCTATATATATAATTTATGCTACTATATATTTTGGAGTAGCAATGAAGCTTATCAATTATTATTGTAAGCACTGAATAATGTATATTAAGCACGATGCAATGTATCAAAAGACGTAAACCGTTGAATCAAAGTTTTTATGGATCAAATAAA
Organism: Ochetophila trinervis; assembly: GCA_003254975.1. Taxonomy (NCBI): domain Eukaryota; kingdom Viridiplantae; phylum Streptophyta; class Magnoliopsida; order Rosales; family Rhamnaceae; genus Ochetophila; species Ochetophila trinervis. The sequence continues at coordinate 146,010 of QANX01005894.1, forward strand.
TCTTTGGCATCGAAAACTTCAAAGGCTTCAAAGTACAACAAAGAGCTTTCACAGAAAAAATCTGCACCCATGGGCCGTGGCTTGGGTTTCTCATCTCAGGTGGATCGGAGTATCTGCAATGATGATTACCAAGCTAACTGATTAATATTAATTATAGATGGGTTTTCCTCTAATTGCGCTATATAATATTTTTAAACGAAGCGTGTTTCAATGCTGTTGAGGCCCCTGGGTTTACTTTGCCTTATTGCATGGAGCGGTTAGTTAAGAATGAGATATATAATGATTTTGTTGGTAGATATATAATGATATTTTGTTGGTATCTAATTGGGGCCGGAAAAATATATCAGAAAACCTATATATTTGAACTTTTATGCCTCCAAATTATTACTCATATAGGTTCCTCTGATTTTTTTTTTCTTTAATATATATTATATTTAGTTTTTAGAAAGAACAAAAAAGTTTTAGAGAACAAAAATGCTGCTCTTCAAAAAAAGAAGAAGAATAAAATAGTACCTCTCTTGATTTATTCTTTCAAAAATATGTATTATATTCTTTTTATTTACAGAAAGAATATTTGTAAAATTGATGCTAAAAAACGTTAAATATTTGTCACCTAACAATTAATGCCAAAATAACAAAAGTAATAATAATAATTTGATATTATACTCCTTATGCAACAATTTCATATGACATATTTTGTCTACAAGCCAAACTGAACATTAATTGTAATGCGAAAGATATATTTTAGAATGGATATTGGATAGAATTCCAATTTCTTGCTTTTCAAACTTTGTCCTCAAAAAGTATGTAAATAAAAATAAAAGAATTCAAAAGGCTTAGTCCTAAAGCAGGGGGAAAAGAAAAAAAAATAGTAGTTAAGGTGATCCCAACAAGAGAATCAAATGAAAGCAACAAACTCGAAAATGCAATCTTCATTCATTCCCACACTAATCAATTCTATTAACTTTAGAGCCGATTTCTTAGCGCTATTCAAGGGCGCCATTAGCGCCTGCGCTTTTCCCTACAATTTGACAAAAAGCAATTGAAGAATATGGCAGATTTCAATAAAAGTGCCTGATATTTTTGCGGTTTTTATGGTTATAAGTTTCGATGACTGAACATGACCCAATATTATGGACTTGCTTTTGCCATTGACGAGGCATTTTGTATGCAGTGGTCGGGCATGTACTAAACACATGCGGAAACATGAGTAAATAAGCTCAATGGTCCTACAACTTACAAAATTGCGTTTATGTGAATGGAGTGCCATAATGCCTTTTACTATAATCCAATTCTCATTAGTCAATAAAGCAGAAAGTTAGGGGCGCCTATATTAAAATTTATGTGCTGGTTTGGGGAAAAAATGGAAAAAAAAAAATCATTTATTAAGAAAATAAAATAGGAGATAATGCATTGGGTGATATATATTAAAATAAAAGACTTTCAAACTAAAAGCCTATAATTGCGCTCCACTGGTTGAGCTTCCCTCCTCTATTTAAAAGCTTGTCATATTTAAAATAATTCACAAACTAATATTGAGAGATAAACCACATTGGAAAGTACCAATGAGAAGGGGAAAACTTTTATGCCTTTTGTTTTCTCTCCCTTTCTATTTGAGTATTGTCCAAGCCAATCCCAATTACAGAGATGCCTTGACAAAGTCTTTATTGTTCTTTCAAGGGCAAAGGTCAGGGAGGCTCCCTAATACCCAGCAAATCACTTGGAGGTTTAACTCAGGCCTCTTCGATGGTCGGCTTGCCAATGTAAGTTACTGTCACTATTATTGTTAGATTTTTTGTTTTATCTTTTCTTTAGTTGCTATTTACATACATTTTGTCTAAATACCCAGTATCACAATTCTTGTTAGTTTTTGGTTCTTCTAGTTGGTATTTAAGCTTACATTTCTATTTGGAATTTGATCATTCTTACGTACTTTTTGATAAATCATACTTCCATTGAAATGGCCCTAATCTAAAACAGTAGATGAAAGATAACTTTTCCATATATTTTTTAATATTTTTTCTACCATTGGATTAAAGCCATTTTTTATTTTTATTTTTATTTTTGAAATAAGATTAAAGCCATTTTTATTTTGAGGATAAAAAGCCATTTTTATGAACAGGATAACTTTCAAATATATTTCAGCCAAAAAAAAACTGTCAAAAATATTAATAAAAAAAAAATTTCAAATTTGTTACTTCTAGTATTCTTGTCAATTATTATCATCTATTATTTAACAAACTTCCAAACGGTTTTGATAGGGGAAAAAAAAACGAGAAAGGGCTATATTATTTCAAATTTAAAAGATTCAATTATAGTGCTGCTAGGCCATAATAAATTCGGTAAAAATAAAGCAATAGTAAAAGTCAGAGTACCAATCAGGAAAAAAAGAAAGAAAAAAAGTCAGTTAAAAATACAGTCTAAATCCTTTTAGGACTAAAAAAAAAAAGCATAATTGGGCTGGCTCCACTGCCATATGTGTGTGTGTGTGTGTGTGTATATATATATTTTTTTTTTCTTTATAGTTTATACCCATCTATAACCATGATTACTGATTGTTATGAAACTACACACCATAGCTGTTCATTTTTTACTTTTACATAAAACTTACCAGTCAATTTTAATTTTCCTCTATCTAAAAAAAGAAAAAAGAAATAGTTGTTTTTGATTGCATTAATTCACTCGTTTACTAAGAATTGGATGGATGTATAATAACAAACAAAGCATAGAATTAATTGATTTACCGCTATCATTTGCTTACATTTTGGATTAGGTGGATTTAAGTGGAGGATACTATGATGCCGGAGACAATGTCAAATTTAACTTTCCAATGGCCTTCACAACCACAATGCTGTCATGGAGCACACTTGAATATGGCAAACGTATGGGCCCCCAAATACAAAGTGCTCGGGTTGCGATCCGATGGGCCACTGATTACCTGCTAAAGTGTGCCCGGTCCACACCCGGTAAGCTCTATGTTGGGGTGGGCGACCCGAATGTGGACCACAAGTGTTGGGAGAGGCCCGAAGACATGGACACGGCCCGAGCAGTATTTTCTGTCTCGCCGAGCAATCCCGGCTCTGACGTGGCCGGAGAGACAGCTGCGGCTTTAGCTGCAGCATCTATGGTTTTTCGGAAGGTTGACCCGAAATACTCAAAGTTACTATTGAGCACAGCAAAAAAAGTTATGCAATTTGCAGTGCAGTACAGAGGTGCCTATAGTGATTCACTCAGCTCCGCAGTGTGTCCATTTTATTGCTCATATTCTGGATATAAGGTAAGAAGCTGCTACTAGAGTTGAAAAGCAGTAATCTTTCTGTTTTCTCTATTTACTTTCTTGTTCTGGTTATGCAGTGCCAGTTGGTTTAAGAAAAAAACCCAACAATGTGCATATTCTTTAAAATGGCCGTGATGTCCATTATAGGTGGCCATGCTAGCCTTATTAATTTCAAGTTGCAATCCGTTATAAACACTCAACAAAGAAATTAGAGAATAATCATGTTTTTGTTTCTTCCTCCCAAAAAAAAACATATATTAATCAGGATGAGCTGCTGTGGGGAGCTGCATGGCTTCTAAGGGCAACAAATGATGTTACTTATTTCAATTTATTGAAATCTTTGGGAGCTGGAGATGCAACAGATATGTTCAGCTGGGACAACAAATATGCTGGCGCTTATGTTCTTCTATCGAGGGTAAAATTTAATTATGTTTATGAAATTATCCTAAGAAAATTTTGAAATGGATTGCCTTTTCTTTACTACAACTCATATGGGTTGACAAAGTGTTTGATGAAAATTTTGGTTATGCAGAGAGCCCTTTTGAGTAACGATAAGAACTTTGAGCCATTTAAACAAGAAGCTGAACAATTTATGTGCAAGATCTTGCCCAACTCTCCATCTTCAAGTACACAGTACACACAAGGTAGAGTCGGTTACTTGTGAGTCACATGGCAAATCAATTCAAAACCTTTCAGTTAAATTCACCAGCCCAAGTGTAAAAAAAGCGAAATCCAATCTTTATCCAAAACTATGCTTATTAACCAACTTGGTCCTTGTAGATTACAGAACCATCGTTAATAAAAAATTTCCAGATATTGACAAAAGTCAAAACCATCTTAAGCATTTGATTCTTATTCCTAAAACCATATGAATCGCAGGTGGGCTCATGTACAAGCTACCAGCAAGTAACCTCCAATATGTCACCGCAATAACATTTCTACTTGCTACATATTCCAAGTACATGGCCGCCACAAAACATAATTTTAACTGTGGCAACCTCTTAGTCACTCCTGGTACCTTGAGAAGCGTTGCAAAGAAGCAGGTGCTCTTAATAACACTTTGCTGGATGATTATTCCCTCTTGTTTCTTGCTTTCGTTGTTTTTAGACTAACCCTTTGGATATATAATTTTTAGGTGGATTATATATTAGGAGAGAATCCACTGAAGATGTCCTACATGGTAGGCTATGGTCCATACTATCCCAAAAGAATTCACCACAGAGGATCCTCCATGCCTTCATTGTCAACACACCCACAGAGCTTCGGTTGTGAAGGTGGTTTCCAACAGTTCTTCTATTCATCGAGTCCGAATCCTAACGTCTTGACCGGAGCTGTCGTAGGTGGTCCAAACCAGAATGATGGTTTCCCAGATGATCGTTCCGATTATAGCCATTCTGAACCTGCAACTTACATCAATGCTGCCATTGTTGGACCTTTGGCTTATTTTGCTGGGACCGGTTAACTGCAGATTGACTCTTAATTGACTAGGAGTTCATTCGCTAATTGTAAGTAATTATCTCGGTTATGCCAGTCCCTCAAAAGGGATGTGTGCATGGACGGATGTCTTTGCCATGTTTCCTAGTTTCTTAATATGTAGAACAATTTGGTAATTGGAAAAGAAAAAAAAAATCCAATTCGGTGTTACATGTTTTTGCCCCACCGCAATACGTCTGAGCAAACCTTGTGGAAAATCAAACATAGACATACTCTTCGAAAAATAAATATTGATACCTCAGCAGTAATTAATTAATAATAAAATTATAACAAGAAATTGGCTTTATTTATAAAATGTTAATCAATGAGTGCCTTCAAGGACATGGATAACCAATGCTAGCTCAGAAAATCATTAGAAATCCAAGAAAGACTTTAATACACAGAGAAATAAATTAAATGGAAGTCTACATGAGAGTTCGAACATATTTTTACAGAGATTGGAAGTTTACATGTATCTTCTAAGCGTTTAATTATCAAACTGATTGAATCATAAAATTATATAAATATGTAAATATTGAATAAAAAATCATATGTGATAGAACATACAGCCTAAGAGCATAGATAGATACAAGTTTATACAACACATTTAATAACAAATTATTAAGAACAAAGTCTAGCTTAAGAAAAATCAGAAAGTTATTATCTTCTGGTGCGTTACTTTTTTAAATGTTACCCTCAATTTTGATTTGTTTTCATACCTATAAGAATTCCGAAAACTGCCCCATCAAAAATCAAATCAAGTGTACTCATTGATCTCCTTATATCTCAGTATTCTATAATATTTTAATTTATTTATTTATCTATTTATTTTTTGTAGTTTCTACATGCACGGTCAATTCTATTTTTTTCCAACTTAATTTCAAAAATCTTAAGTGCATCAAAAAAATAGTAAACAAATAAATAAGAAAGTTCTTAAAAATAAATAAATAAGAAACTTGAATTAGAAATTGAAAGTTCTATGAACTGAAAGAGAAACATCCTTCACTTCTAGAGAAGGAAAATGCATATCAGTGCAAGATCTACTCATTCGATACAAACACATACATAGATACAAATTATGACATGGCATCTAACGTCAATCTAGATTATAGGGATGGAGCATCTGCAACTACTCATTCGAACACCTACACCACAAGTACCATTAAGGTGCTAAGTCATCAGGAAGACTAATCAAGGTGAGAGGTTTGATCTCTAACAATATTATGGTAACTTCTAGTAAGATGGATAAGATGCATGATTATTTGTATCAAAACGGCGTGGCCTAGAGCGGTTCATGCTATCCAATGTTGCCCCAAAAATTCGTCGACTATATTCGAAATTGTTGCCATCATACCCATTAGAATGATTATTAACTCCAGGGGAAGTGGAAACTGAATGAAAAAAATATGTTCAGCAAGTAAAAGATTAATGGATTTTTGTAGATACAATCATACAAGAAAAAGCATTGCATTCAATAATAAACATGTCACCTTGGGGATAATTTACTGGATAAGCAGACGATCTGCATGACGTTGTTAATCTCGTCTCATCATTAATTGGCAGAGGGTGAGACCTCGATTTGGATGGAAGGTTTGAGGTAGGCGTGATTGCAGAAGAAATATTTAGTGAAGACTTGTCCTGCCCAGAAATCTGTTCACCAAAGACCATGTGTCATTACTGAAATTTCGACAAGGAAATTACTAGGCAGGGATGTAAAAGTTGAACATGCCAGTTGCCACCAATCACCCGAAAGCACCACAGCCCCATACCAGCCTATGCCACTGGCACTTCAACAAAACAGCAAGCGCACAGAAGATCACTCTGCTTTGGTGAAAGGACAGCAAATATATGTTGTTCCTAAACTAGTTCGTCACAGCTTAACATTTTCTATAAATACTAACTAAAGAACTTAAGAAAGAATTGTAACAAGATCTAGAACAAATATTTTCTAACAGAATGAGAGTAATTATCAAATACGCAAAATAAATTCAAGCCAAAATTCAATCCTTGAGGTGTTAATCAGTTTCAAAGAACAATTTTATACATAAGAGATATCAACGGGGACCTACCGCAAACTTCAGTGTTCGATTATAAAGAGTTACAAGGCCAGAGAAAAGTCTAACAGCATACTTAGCTATCTCCTCGGTTTCATATTCTGCAAAAGCATAACCTTTAGGTTTATCGGTCTCCTTGTCTCGAGGAATGTACAAATCTACCACGCGTCCTGCTTGAATTAGGATATCATACAAAACCCTTTCATTCACCCGCTCGTCCAAGTTGCCTTTGAAAAATGAGGCACATAATCAAATCATTAAGAGTATATATGATCAGAGGAAACATGTCATCACGACATGGCAGATCAAATAAAAACAACAAAATACCACACATAACTAAGCTGATAAAAAACAGCTTCTGCAGAAGAAAGAATAAATACAAAAGTTAAAAACGTTTAGGATAGATGTCATGGAATCCTACGCGTAACTAAGCTCATAATTTTGGTATCTAAGTGTCAAACACCATGGCTCAAAATATAAAAATCTTCACCTAATGGTGCCTAACTTAACTATACAAGCTACAATGTCGCAAAAAGTAGCAATTGTGATCGTCCTAAATTCAAATATCTTCAAAGAGAATTTCCTTCAACTTCGAGTATCGCCATTACAATAAATAATTGATAAATAATAAAGCATAAAACATAAAACACGATTACCGACTATTTTATTTCCCGATATTATTGAAAAAAAAAAAATCTCAATGAAAATATAGAAAAACAAAGAAAAAAATTAAATAAATAATTTCAACGGAAACTCCATATGGAACTAAACAGATCCTATAAACCCAGTTAACGGCTAGCTTAGCTGGGAAGCCCTAAAACGAAGGGTTACCCAGAAAACCTAATTGGTTCATAACTAATGGCAGAAACGAAGTGAAACGACTTAAAAATTAAAGGGTCAATTAACCTATATACACTGTGGAGTTTGAATTTGAGCTCCCCGACATGATGCCTATCACTTTTCGAGTCTGAATCGAAACCCTAGCTGGAGTCGACGTCTTACGAGAATAAAAGCGATCGTCTTGCACTTCTAACACTCGGACTGGTCTGCTCAAATTTTATTTATTTTTTTTCACGTTGGAAGTGATGTCGTTCTAAATATGAAGTTGTGATCAACGACGTTGATTAGGATTAGGCTTAGGAGTCTGTTTGTTTCCCTCGTTTACTTGCCAGCCTATCCAAAATCAGAAAAAGACGAACGGCGGGCATTAGAAAGTTAGCCGTACGCAAAGTATGACAATCCTAATAAAATTTATCTTAGCAAATAATAATATTTTTTTTTATAAAGCAAATAAAAATAATATTTAATCAAATGCTAAATTCAACTATAATTTTTAAAATTTAAATTAAAATATTTTTAATTTTTTGATAATATATTTATACTTTCTGCTCGTATATATATAATTATTATTATATTTTTATACAACTGTTATTAAAAAAATATTTTAAATTTAAAATATAATAATAATTATATATGCTAATAAAAATAATAAATATAAAAATTAAATTAAAGTCAAATTTCAGATATCCAATTGAAATTAAATCTTTAATCAATGATTTATTTCCATTTTAGTATTTAATTATGGATTTCAATTTTTCACTAATCTTCCAGACCCAAATCACTTTTTAAAAACAGGAAAATAAATTTTTTTTTTCCAAAACTGTTTTTTTTTTACGTTGTTTTTAAAAATAATGTGCCTTTTATTATTTTAATTGTTTCTTGTTCTCTATTTTAGAACAATGTTTTCAAACATAAAATAGAAAAGCATGGCACCTATCCACCTACTTTAACCGTGCAAACTTTTAAATAAAAAAAATTATTTGTCATTATTGTTAAATTGATCATTAATAGTATTTATATGCCATTTGCCATTTAATTAGCTAATTCAAAAAATATTAACTTTTACTTAATAGATTTTAACATAAAAAAAATCAATATATAATAAAATACATTTAATTAGTATCTATGGGTGATCATTATTGATAAATAATTTAACTCATTTTAGATAAGTAGCCCAAAAATATGAAAGTTAGCTTCAAATTATCATGAATATGTCCTTAAAAAAAGGAAATTAAAATGCACAGAAAGGGCTAATGCTATAAAATCGGAACGTCCATGAGGAAACACCAACAAACGAATATTTTGTTTTATTCTTTATTTTCTTTGTAGGACATAAAAAAAAGTTTTGTTATTCATCCATAATCCATTAACGAGGCTAAATCAAAGACCTTCTGACAATTTTGCTTTATTGACAGTCATGAATTTACCAATGTTTTCTAGTTAATTTAACCATATAAATATTTAACATTGTTCAAAGGATAGAAAGCCAAAACACTTGAAAAGAAATTTAAATAATAAGGTGGAGTTAATTGCATATGCGTGGTTTACACAACTTAGATTGTTCAAGGGTTAAGCTTATAGCTGCGTCCTTGGCTTCCAGTGTCATAGTTTCAACATAGCTTTGCTCATTTTTATCACATTAAAATTCTGGTGGAAGATTACTCAACTTATGCATCAAATGAGAAGAACTGGACACCCAAATCCTCAATTGGAGGGCGAATGTAGTGGAATTTTTTATTCTTTGTCTCTTCGACATCTTGCTTGTAAACAGCACGAAACCCACACATTTTCACATACAGGCAGGGACTTGGGGTTCCAAATGAAACTTCAAGGAAACTGATTCCATTCCCCCGAACCATTCGTTCTTTAAAGCTTCCATTTGACATATAACGTAGCCAGAGGTGATCTGACTTGAATAGTGTGCCATTTGAGATGCAAAATCCAAAACCAGTGTTTATAGGACCTTCATTGGTGTACAATTGACATCTGATCTCATGGGAGTTTTCCAAATCCAGGTGGTCATCTTCGTTAAAGGGATGCTCATGGACTCCAAAAGCAATGCAGAAGACAAATCCAATCCAATTATTGTTTCTCCATTGTGAAGGCAACTGTACTGTGACTGAAGACCCCACAGTTTGATGCCTGAACCACTCTGGAATCCTAGTTCCAGGAATAATGATATCAAATCTGCCAATTCTATAAGATAGTTCCTGCACCATGAAATTAAACTCGTGAGGTTTGATGAAATAGAATGAATAATGAAGAATACATATTTGATATGTGAAAGAGAGACCTGATTCTGGGTGTTTAGTACTGAGCGTAGGTATGTTTTCAACCATGTAATTGCCATGCTTTTGCAGCCATCAGTCAGCTGGTAACAATTAATAAAACTGAGAACTAATTCTGTGGAAGTGAATAAGCTTAATGGATTTGAGAAATTTACAAGGGAAGAACAATCTCTTGCTTCAACGCATGTAATGCTGGAAGGAAGCTCCGGCACTGATTCAAGCAGATTGCAATAGGCCAAACCAAGAAATTTCAGCTTAGTGAGTTGACTGATGCTTGGAGGCAAGGTAAGAAACTTGTTTCTGCTTAGATCCAAGACCTCTAATGTGGTTAGGCAGCCAATATTACTAGGAATTGCTCCTTCTGGTAAATTGCAATTTCTCAAATCTAATTTTGTTATATTTGGCATTCCGGAGAGAAGACTAGAGAGGTTTTTGCAATTTCTTCTGTTTATCGAAGCAAGGCCAGCCAGATGCTGAATTGATTTTGGCAGGTTTTTAATTGCTGTTCTATCCAAATTCGGTCGTGATAAATATTGCATAGGCCCCACAATGTCTGGAAACTTGTCAAGTTTTGAGCAGCCTGAAAGAATATAGCTCTCAAGACATTCCATGGAAACGGCACTTGGAAGACTGGTGAGAGATATGCAATCTCTCATATTTACTAAACGAAGCCTTTTGAGAATTCCAATGGAAGGATGAACCTCAGTTAAGTTTCTACAGTCTTCAAGAACTAGCTTCTCAAGATTTGGAACCCCTGTAAAGTCTGGAGTGTTTATCAAGTTCCAGGAATGACTAAGTTTTATGAACTTTAAACAACGCAAGAACTGTTATAAAAAGAAAGAAGAAGAAGAAAGAAACAGGAGGAAAAATAAAACCTGTCATGAACATGCACTTAGATGAAACAAACTGTAAAAGTTTAGTGCTGTAAAGCTCTACCTTTTCTCCATTCCAAAGTTGTACAATTTGGCTGTAGCACATGTTAAGTTCAACAAGTAGAGGTGGATAGAAATTTGATGGGAAACATTGCAATGGATATCCTCTCCACTTCAAGAATCTTAGATTGTTTGGAAGGTGATGGAGGCCTTGGGGAAGGTGGACATTACTGCGAATGCTGAGCAATCTTAGATTATCCAACCTTGAAAAACATTTGGGATTCCAGTACCATTCTAGTTCAGGAAGGTCCAAGACTATGGCTTCAATCGCTTCTGTTCCCTAACATAAAAAAGTAAAGGATAAATGAGTCTCACCGTATGAAAAGATCAAATTGTCAGAATATTTCTTCAACAAATTGATAGGCATGAGTGGCTGAAAGCTTACAGAATTCCTTATCATTACATCATTGATGTCCTCGTGATGCCACAACCTACTACGTTTACCTGGATTTGATGTGCATTCCTGGCGAACAATTTCCCTACCTATTTCCTGTACCATACTATGCATGCATAGGATGTTATTGGAAATGTATACGAGAGATTTATCAATTAGTACTTTTATCACAATTTTTGTGAAAAAGCCAAGGGAACAGTCTAGTACTTGTACAACACGGTCAATTTGCTTCCCTTTAAAAAAACATGCGATATGTAGGAATATATCCTTCTCTATTTCCTCAAGAGAATCAAAACCGATTCTAACTATATTGAACCCTGTTTGCCGAGGAATTCTTTCTAGCGTATCCAATGCATGTATCCATTGATTAATCCCTCTGCCACACAAGAAGCAGCCAAGAACTTTGAGAATTATTGGAATGCCATGAGCATATTTTACGACATGGCTGCACATCTCCTCAAAACCCTTGACAGGATGGTTTTGTTTAAATGCATTGAAACTGAGGAGCTTAAGAGCTTCATCATCATGCAGACTACCACACCAATATATGTGCTCCACTCCATGATCTTGAAGCAAACTCACATTTCTACTTGTTATGATGATTCTACTCCCAATTCCAAACCAATCAGGGTTTCCAGCTAAAGCATTTAACTGGTCTATTTCATCTGCATCATCTAAAATGATGAGGACCCTTTTATTACGAATCCAATATCTAAACAAAGAAATTCCTTCTTGAACATCTTGTATGGATATTTTTTTTCCCAACAAGAGTTCCGAAAGCAGGTGTTCTTGTAATGCAACTAAACCAAGGCTTTGAGAAATTTCTTTTACATTAGCTATAAAGCTGCAAGCCTCATACTGATCACATATCATGTCATAAACAATTTTAGCAATAGTCGTCTTACCTATTCCTGACATTCCCCATATGCCTACAATGCGACTATCATCCAAATTTGAATCCAAATAGTCAAGTACTTCATTTACACGAGGCTCTATTCCAACCAAGAATGTATCATTTGTTTTACCAGATATATCTGTACATATATTGCTCCATAGCTCATTAGATACATCATACCATTTATCAGATGTATCCCTATATATTGTATCACTTAATGGACAGAATATATCCTCAGAAGTATCTTTCAATTTTTGTACTACTTCTTCGATAATGTCTTGAATAAATTTTGACTCATGCCTGTTAGGAAGAGATATCAATAATTAAGTGGTGAGTCACCATTAACCATGATTGGGAAAATAACGCCATTTCACCTTTTTTACAGGAAAAAATTGAACTTTTTCCTTTTAGCAAGTTACAGAAAAAATTCTTTTAATGTAAGAGTAAATGAATAATGTCCCAAATAGAAAGTTAAGCAGATCTATAATTATTTTCCACCAAAAAGAAAAAAAAAAAGTGTAAATATTATGACTACACGGTAAATTGATGAGGCTAGAGCTTTTCATGAAGGTACCTAAACTTTAAGGTTTATTGACTTGTGAAGCAAAACGTCAGTTCACCTATGAGATCAACAATTGAGAGTCCATAAATTGCTTAAATACTTGATATCTTGGATTTGTTGTGTCTGATATTAGTTAAATTCCCAATTAAATCCAAGTTTTGGAGTTCAACTTTGATTGTTGATAAGAGATTTACAATGTAAAGTAGATGAAATTTCACACTAAATCCATCTAAGTGCAAAGTTTCTACACTAACAAATTCACAGAATGTTTCTAAAGTTTTGCATGTTTCATCCTCCAGTTTTATCCTTCTAATGCAATATAAGGTGTTAGATTACATCAATAGAACTTTTTAACAGTCTACAACATTTATATCGCCTCAGTTTCATATTTATGCTTTAGGCCACTGCTATATCCCACGGTGCCACCAATCCAATGGACTTGAAAGTAACTACAGTTAAATTACCCAAAGGGGAAATAAAAATACAAAAACAAAAAAAAAATACAAAAACAAAATTTATAACGGTGTAGAAGAGTTACCAATCGTTAAGATGCCATCCAGAAAGATTGGCCACCGCAGTCAAGGCAACTCTCCATCTTTTAACGACCTCACTATGGCGCTTATACATTTCTTCGTAATCAGCAAGGGCTTCAGCAGAAATATTACTGTCCATTTGACTTCGTAGCTCGGAAGGATGCCTGAATTTCTGTTCGTGTTTGGCAAAAGCTTCGGCAAAACTGTCCGTTTGATGTCGTACCACAGTGGGATCCACATCATAAAAGATAGGAAGAACCGTCTTTCTCGCTTTCATGCATTCGAGAATTTGGACAAGTTCATCCAGACACCAAGTCGAAGCAGCAAAGTTTTTGGATAAAACTATTATGGAAAGCCTCGAATATTGAATTGCTTTCAAGAGTTCCGGGGAGATGTCGTTTCCCCTATCAATTTCTTCGTCGTCTTTGTAGGTGACGATTTCATTTCGGACAAGAGCTGTGTATAAATGGTCGGTGAAGTTCTTGCGGGTGTCCTCGCCTCTGAAACTCAGGAACACATCGTATTTAAAGTTGCGGGACGAAAACTTTTGGGAGGTGTTGGACATCTTCAACCAAACCAACTTCAGTGGACAAGTTTGCAGAGTAAATTCATCCTGAAAAACGCAATGAAATTAAGCAGGTGATTATCGAAAGGAATCTCAGTGGGTCCCGTCTTCTTCGCAAGGGAAGAAATGCTATCTTTAAAGCAGGTGAAATACTCTAGCATCTGCCGACATGATATTCATATCACTCCCTGTACAAGAACTGTTGCACACTGTACATAGCAAATTATTCAATTCAAGAGAGAAAACCTCCATTTAAGGCTAAGGGTCCGGTTTTTTAACCTTTTCATTTTTAGTTTTTGTTTTTGATTTATGATTTATAATTTTTGTTTATAGTTTGTAGTTTATATTTTTGTTGAAAAGAAAAAAATAAAAAATAATAATTATTTTTTTATTTTTTATTTTTAAATAATTATTTTTGGTAACCATAATTTTTTTTAATTTTTTTTTTAAAATTTTACAAATAAATTTAAATAGGTTTCGGTCTGATTTTCAGTCCGATTCGGCCAGTCTCTGGTTTCAGCCCTAACCGGAGAATCTTAGGTTCCGGCCTGACCAGGGAGCCCCGGGTTTTGGCCTCGATTGGGCGAACCTGGATTCTTACCCAACCCAGGAGGACCCGGGTTCCAGCCCCGACTCGGGAGGACCTGAGTTCCAGCTCGACTGGGCAGTCCTGGGTTCCAGCTCCAATCCGGGAAGTTCCAGGTTCTGGCCTAACTAGGCTGTCCCGGGTTCTAGCCCCTACCGAGAGGTCCCTGGTTTCAGCCCGACCGGGAGGTCTCGGGTATCGGGCAGTCCCTGATTCTGGGCGGTCTCGGGTTCTAGTCCAACCCGGGTTCCGTCCTTATCGTGCGGTTCCGGCTTCCAGCCCGACCCGAGAAGACCTGGGTTCTAGTCTGACCGGGCAGTCCCGGGTTCCAGCCCGACTGGGAAGTCCCAAGTTCCGGCCTCGACCCTGGAAATCCCGGATTTTGGCCTGACCGGGCGGTCTTGGGTTCCGGCCCTGACCCTATCAGTCTCGGGGTCTGGTACGACTGGGCAGTCCTGGGTTCCGACCTCGACCCGAGCAGTCCCGGGTTCTGGCCCGACCGGTTGGTCCCAGGTTTAGACCCAGACCGGGGGGTCCCAAGTTCTGTCCGATTTCTAGCCCGATTCAATTGGTCCCTAGTTTCAGCCCCAATCGGAGAGTCTTGGGTTCCGGCCTGACCAGGGAGCCCCGGGTTTCAGCCTCGACTGGGCGAACCTAGATTCTAGCCCAACCCAGGAGGACCCGGGTTCCAGCCCCGACTTGAGAAGACCCGAGTTCCAGCTCGACCAGGCAGTCTTAGGTTCCAGCTCCGACCCGGGAAGTTCCAAGTTCTGGCCAGACTGGGCTGTCCCGGGTTCCGGCCCCTACCGAGAGGTCCCTGGTTCCAGCCCGACCGGGAGGTCCCGGGTTCTAGCCCCGATCGGCCAGTCCCTGTTTCTGGGCAGTCTCGGGTTCTAGTCCAACCCGGGTTCCGTCCTTACCGGGCGGTTCCGGCTTCCGGCCCAACCCGGGAGGACCAGGGTTCTAGCCCGACTGGGAAATCCCGAGTTCCAGCCACGACTGGGCGATCCCGGGTTCCAGCCCGACTGGGTAGTTCCAGATTCCGACCCCGACCCTGGAAATCCCGGGTTCTGGCCTGACCGGGATGTCCTGGGTTCTGGCTCTACCGGGCGATCTTGGGTTCCGACCTCGACCCTATCAGTCTCGGGTTCTAGTACGACCAGGCAGTCCTGGGTTCCGACCCCGACCTGGACAGTCCCAAGTTCTGGCCCGACCGGGTGGTCGCAGGTTCCGACCCAGACCGGGGGGGTCCCAAGTTCTGTCCTCGACAGGGCAGTCCTGGGTTCCTGCCAAGATCGGGCGGTCTTGAGTTCCGGCCTTGACCGGGTGGTCCCGGGTTCCAGCTCAACCGAGAGGTCCCAAGTTCAAGCCCCTACCGAGCAGTCCTGGGTTCAGGCCGCGATCGTGCTGTCTCGGCTTCCTGTCCGACCGGGCGGTCCCAAGCTTTGACCCCAACTGGGACAGTCTTGACCACATCTGGACTGTGCCAGTATTGGTGGTCTCAGTTTCAAACTTTGTTCGAGTTGTCTTGTCTTTTGACATTGTAAAGGACAAAAAAAAATGAAAACTGAAAATGAAAATGATTTTTTAACGTTTTTGATTTGTTAAAGAAAAGTGAAAATAGTTTTTGTTTTTAAAAAAAAAATGTTTATCAAACGCATTTCTGTTTTTGGTTTTTCAAAAAAGTAAATGAAAATGGTTATCAAATATATTTTCATTTTTTATTTTCAAAAAATTCAAAAACAAAAACCAAAAATTATAAATGAATGAGTTATCAAACGTGCACTAAACCTACATGCTTTGATATAAAATGCTTCTATGAATTCTCTCATTCTTATAATTAGTGGGTTTAGTTTAGGTTCTCTTTCCCATCTTTATAAACTTTCCATTTTTTTTTTTAACTTTTTTTTAATAAAAAAAAATCTCATTCTGTTAGTTCGTTTTTGTTTTTTTTTTCAAACTTGTTGGTATGATGGTCGATCAGCTACCATCTTTAGTGGTTTCATAAACTTTTAGCTGGGAGTACTAGTTCGTGCTTCATACATTTATGGGTGCGCATACCACGTCTTAGATTCGATGGACTGTGCTTATTAATTTATTATGAAACATGTATCCAATTATTTTCTAGATGTCGATTAAAATTGGAAATGATGATTTTTCTACCGAGGAATATTTTTCTTATCTAGTGCGAGAAAACTAAAGAGCTATACCATAAACCAAACACCACATTTTCATGTTTTATACCAGAAAGAAAGTTTTTTAATAACACTAGCCCCACCATTAAATACAGCTACCCAAAAGTGCAGGATTATACAAGTCCGAATGAAACAGAGAATTATAATTTATATATTAAAAAAAAACGAAAAAAAAAAATTAGAGCATCTACAAACAGAGCATATCTCAACCATCCATATTCATATAGCAGTCGTTGGTCATTGCTTCGTTGAATTTTTGAATGTTGATGGGATGCAATTTATATATATTTTATATATTTTAATATTTGATTTGAGCGTGTTTTATTCACTTAAAATAGATTAATTTATATTTTTCTATGTTTTAGGTGGATTTGAGCTTAAAATGATGAAAAATGAAGAAACAGTGGCAAAATTGTAATTAAACAGAAAAATTGAAGAAGCAGTGGCAAAACCGTAATTAACTGGACGTTGGCAGCAAGACAGTGCAGCCCAGGTGCAGTGCCCAGGAGCCTGGCCAGGCTTGGATGGGCGCGAATCTGAGCGTTTAGGCTCGTTTTTGTGATTTTTTAGCCCTAGATTTTACTATAAATATGTTTTATCATTATTGTAAAGAGGGTAGCCGTTTTTAGAGCAAAAACAACAAAAAGAAAGAGTTTTATAACAATTATGAGTAGCTAAATCTTTCTCTTGGGAAAGAGTATTGTTCATTGCTAAAGTATAAGGTGTGAGACATTGTTTATAAGTTTTAATTCAATTATAATTATTCAATTTGTGTTCTTCTAATTTATCTGTTTATTATTCAATTCTCTTTGATTATAATTTGGATCCGTTATAATTATTTGTGGATTGGGTATTTGCTAATTAGGAATTCAATCGTATTGAATGTTCTATGTTTAGTAGCACTTTGATTTTAATAATTGCATGCTAAGCTTTTGTTAATTTCTTAGGAGAATGCATAATAGATTAAAGTTTTACAACGTTTGTAGGACTTGTTTATTGGTGGTTGCTATTGTTCTTAATGCTGTTCTGATTTAATTTAGATCACGTTGGTTTAGATATTTCAGAATTAGGATTAATTTACGATCGTATCTGAATTAATTAATTGTGAGAGTTAGAATAAAATTGGCCGTGCTATTTTATTCAATCCAACATTGAATGATTATTTTTGGATATATTTTTGTCTGTGATCACCTGTTCTTTAGCNCAATTGAAGATACTCTGACCCAAAGTTTTCTCCTATTGTTATTTTCGGTATTTATTAAATTGTTTTATTTAATAATTGAACTTTCCAACATAAAATTCCCTTTTTGTCTTTTTAATTTTACTTTAATTGGAATAGATTGAGTTTGATTATCAGTCTCTGTGGAATCGACCTGAACTTACTGCTACTACGGTAGTGTTTGAATTCAGTAATTAATTTTGGTGTTTACGACACGCATCAGATGTCTTTCTCGCAAACCAAACGGACACCACAGCGTTCCGCCATCAAGTTTTTGTAGTTGAATCCATAAGGATCATCAAATATAAACTCAATTTGATAGCAGGTGTTCTTACACTCTGTAAGGAAGTACTTATCACGAGGCAAATAAAATAGCCATAAATGATTTGAGTTAATTCGGTTGCCTGGTAAGGGTACAATTCCATGTCTCCAGTAGTTTCCATTGATCCTCACACCGCGACCAAATTGTGCAGAACCATCAGCAGCAAAGTAGGCACAAATAGCGAAACCAATCCATTTATTGTTATACAAATTTGGATAAAGCCTTGTGCTTATGGATGAGGATGACCAATCATTTTTATGCTTGAACCACTTTGGAATTTGATTTCCGGGTAGTATGATATGAAACATTCCGCGTGAATTAGGAGGATTCTGCAAAAAAAGGAAAAAACATCACCATACTCAAAAACATTTTCACTCATTAATATAATAGATAGAGAGAGAGCAGAGAAAGCTGGAAGATAGATCTAGGGAGACCTGCAGGTATCTTGTCAATGATGCAATTGGAGTCCTTTCTCTGCCTTGCCTCTCTACCAATTCCATCCAATCCAAGCAAACGGCAGAGCACCGCAAGTTGCATTCGCTCATAGGATCTAAGAATGTATTTAATGATGTACAATAACTAGTTTTTACCATTTCCAGACTAGATGGAGGCTCTGACCCCAGTGATCTGAGCCATTGACAACACTCCAAATCAAGAAATCTAAGCTTGGATAGTTGACTGATGCTGGCAGGTAGTGTAACAAAATTGTTATTGCTTAAATATAATTCTTCTAAAGAAACTAAGCAGCCAACTTCTTCAGGATTTTGTCCTTCCCTAAGATTGCAATTATTTAGGTTCAAGTGAGTTAAAGAATAAAGACCAAATAAAAGACCTGGCAACAAACCCTTCCCAACTCTGCTATTGGACATATTTTTCTATTCACGTAAAAAGACAATTTTCTGAGATTTTTCAAAAGAACAATGGAGTCTGGAAGGTTTGTTATTGCAGTTCCACTTGCATTGAGCTCCTCCAAACTCCTTAAACACCCCAAGTTCTCTGGGAACTCGCAAAGCTTTGAGCAACCAAAAACATTAAGAACTTTTAGCGATTTCAAACCCTTTACGCAACTTGGAATATTTTTCAGTTTGTCAGAGAATGTCAGATGAAGAACAATAAGCCTTTCAAGAGTTGTAATAGATGGGTGAACCTCCAACAATTCTGTACAACAGTGAAGAACCATCTTTTCGAAATTTGGAACCACTCTGAAGTCTTCGACTATCTTCATTAGATTGTAGCAGCAATGCAGTTCAATGACTTTCAAAGTGCATAAAGGCTGTTTAAATAGAAAAGGAGAAACGTTAACTTTTTGTTGAAATGAAATCATAGAAAAAAAAAATGTATAACTAAGGATATCTATATATATATATGTGTGTGTATGTGTGTGTGTGTGTGTGTGTATGTGTGTGTGTGTGTGTGTGTGTGTGTGTGTGTGTGTGTGTGTGACAAAAATATGTAGTAATGTTAATCATACCTTGACACTACCATTCCAAAGATGTTCCATACTGCCATTGGCCAAGTGAAGTCCAACAAGTCCTGCTGGTTGGAAGCTTGATAGCAAACATTTCAAGGGATAATCATGCCAAACAAGGAACCGTAACTAGTCAGAAAGATCCTCAAGATCTGGCAAGAAGGTTAGCTTATCAAGTATGAGCAATCTTAATTTCTTCAACTTGGAGAGGGCTTCACAACTGATCAATTTTTTAACCTGTTGTGGAAGATAAAAATCTTTGACTACTATGGCTTCAACTTCTTCTGAGCCCTAATTGATTAACATCAAAAGTTGTCATTCAGTTTTTTTTTTTTGGTAATAAAAAAGTTGTCATTCAGTTAGTACCTTGCAAAATGTATAAAGGCTGTTTGCAAGTATATAAACTATTCTTATATAACTTGACTGCTAAAGTGGTTAAAAATCAAAAGAACCAGCTAGTTTAACCATGGATTGTAACATGGAAACAAAATAATGTTTGTCAAAAGTAGCCATGTTATTCAGTAAACTTCTTACCATATTATTTTCTAAAACATGAATCAGATCTTGAACCTTCCACAATCTACTTTGACTTCCAGACTCTTTGCAAGATTTTTGTCGAACAATATGGCAACCCATATCTTGAATTAAATCATGCATCCATAATGTGTCATCTTTAATGCTCAATAAGGATTTGTCAATGAGAACCCGTATCCCAATTTCAGGATAAAAACCACAGCTATCCAGTGCCCTTATAACATAATCTTTGTCTTGTGACTCTTGTCCCTTGAAGAAGCATGCAACATCTAGAAATATATTCCTCTCTGTTTCTTCAGGTCCATCAAAACTTATTTGACGTGCTTTCAAGATCTCCTTTTTGGGGTATTCTTTTAGTCTCTTTAATGCATTTTCCCATTCAGTTACACTTTTGCCACATAAAAATGAACCCAAGACTTCAAGAGCTAATGGAAATCCGTTAGCATATCTTATCACTTGTTCAGAAAGCCTTGCATAATCATTAGAAGGACAGAAGATTTTAAAGGCATTCCAAGTAAAGAGTTGAAGAGATTCATTGTCATTTAACTCCTCCACTTTATACACTATTTTCACACCATGTCCTATGAGCAAACTTTCATCCCTAGTTGTTATGATGATTCTACTTCCTGGACCAAACCATTCACTTTTCCCAGCTAATTTTCTTAGTTTATCTTATTGATCCACATCATCAATAACGACTAGAATCTTCTTATGGATTAGCCTTGTTCTATATGCTCCTACATCAGCATACCCTATATCGCTATATTTTTCTTTCAAAACCTCTTGAAGAAGCTGCTTTTGCAAGGATAACAAACCTTGATTTTCCGAAACTTCTCTGACATTTGCTAGAAAAATGCTACCTTCGAACTGGGACGACATCCAATTATAATATGCTCTGGCAATAGTTGTCTTGCCTATGCCACCCATCCCACAAATTCATTCCAATCATGCAAACATCATCCAATGATGTGCCAACATATGAATTCAATTTCAATAAGCGTGAATCCATTCCAAATAAGTCCTCAGAAACATTTACCATTGCTCCATTCAGTTTACCAGAGATAATCTCCGCAACAAATTCCTGTATAAATTTTGCTTCATCCCTAAAATATCAAAAGAATGTGAATGGATCGCACAAGTTGAATTTAATAAATGATTTGTATTTTATTAAAAATAATATAATTAAACATGTATCAAGCAACAGTGAATGATGGTGATGATGGAAAAAAAAATCTCTCTTCTATAATTTGATTGTTACGTTAGCTATTCACTTTAATGTCAATGATGATTCTATTACCAGAACAATTTTTTTTTTTTTTTTGGGTCAACCGTTACCAGAACAATCAATGGATAAATTACAAACCATGATTTTACTTCAAAATATAATAACAAAAAAATATTGTTTACCTATGAAATGGTAAATGCCATCCCGCTAGATTGGCCACTTCTGTTAAGGCAGTCCTCCAACGTTGCACCCTCTCCACGCTGTCTCTAAAATCTTGTTCGTGTTTGGAAAATGCTTCCCTGAAAGATTCAGTCTTCTTTCGTACATGAGTTGGATCCACATGGTAGAAAACTGGTAGCACAATCTGTCCCATGGTCTTCATACAGTCAAGAATTTTGAATAGTTCGTCCAGACACCATGTTGAAGAAGCATAGTTTCTTGAGAGAATAATAACAGAACAGATTGAACCTTCAATAGCTTTAACAAGTTCTGGGGAAATGGTTTTACCTCTCTCAAGTTTATAATCATCTAAGAAGGTGTAAATTCCTTTTTGAGTCAAAGCAGCAAAGAGATGAGCCGTAAAGTTGTTTCGGGTATCTTCACCTCTAAAACTCAAGAAAACGTCATCCTTTTTTTTAACCTCAGAAGGATCCGGAGAAGCAGGAGATAAAGAATGAAGAGGGGGAAGATGATTGGGATCAGGAACCGAAAAGTTATTGTTGGTGCCTTCAGCTCTGAAAATCTTGAACACTTCATTATATGTTGAAGGATCGGAAAGAGAAAGAGGAGGAGGAAAAGGACGATTAAGACGACGAGGACTACTAGATGATGATGATGATGATCCCTCCATTTTTTATTTATTTATTTTTGGGTCCCCTTGGGAAGCAAATTAAGAACAAAAGGGCTTTAGCTTTGAAAGTTTAAAAAGGCTTAATTGATCGTAGAGGTGGATGTTCCAGGTTCCAACCTTCCGATAGAGTGCCTAGAAGTAAACAAACAGAATTATTGAAGAATATCTTTTAACTAGTTGGTCTAGAAATGCTCTTATAAAGAACTTTCTAAACTTTATCGTTTCTGATTGACAAATCAATAGATTATTACTTCAGACAATAACACTAAAAAAACAATTTCCTCAATAACAAACAACTGGACCCATTAACTATAAAGATAATATATTTAGTTAATCCGGATATATCTTTTCAAATTTAAGTTTGATAGTTCCATTCACTATTCAAAATCAAAGCAAAGCTTCAGGCATTATAGTTTATCAAGCAGACTGCAAAAAAAGAATAAAAGGAAGACCTGTCCCAGCAAGTTACTGGGAAGACCGCTGAGCACCAGTGTTAGGCTTCCATTATTTCCTCTAACCCTTTTTAGAGGGCCAGGATGTGGATGTAGATACGCTTCTCTCACGTTAAAATCTTTCTCTCTCCTCTATTCACAAAGACAATGTTGGACTGGTGCCAACAGTTCATCCAAAACCAACTCTGGTGCATTAATTTATATGAGACTTCAAGAACAGAACAGTCTAGAAAACAAGTAGCCATGGCAACCCTGCACGGTATCAAGCAAAGGAGCTGTTTGGCACGATTCTTCGACATCACGGTCCATCCATTTAGTGAGTATAGCTTCAGCAACAGGAGCAATCCGATGCTGCAGCACAGCTGCACCCAAAGGTCCTACCAAATTCAGCCTCGTTGCAGCAGATATAACATCTCTCATGGTTACAAACATGTAAGCTCTCTGAGAAGTTGCACTGTCCAACCCAACAAGTCCACAAACAAGCCCGAAAATGGGAGCATGGTGGAAAGAAACAATCCCAGAACCCAAACAAGCTTCCCTCATGGTTTTAAGCGAAGGGGTTTCTGAAAACACCGACGCAGCCACTCTCATAAGCGCAGAGCCCTGTGAAATAGATGCTTTTCTACCAACTTCGTTGTTTAGCATTGCGTTCAACATTCTATCAAGTCTGTGCCAGTTCTCCATTTCAGGTAACGAGGTTGCAGAATACACGAAAGGAAGGAGTAAGCTCGCGGTGTTTTCCAATACATGGGTTATGAAAGTTTGGAGATCTTCAGGACCAGTGACTATGCCAACTTGGATTGCTGCCTCGAGACCAAAAGAGTGAGCGAATCCACCTGTTGGGAGGATTGAATCCAGCAGTTGCCACTGGCTCCACTGTAAAAGAGGGTCTAACGAAGCAGGTCTCTCGGCTTCTTTGTTTATTTCCATTTGATCTTCAAATTGGAAAGAGTTAAATGGGAGTCTGGGACTCATACAGCATACAGATAAGAAAATAATTAAATTAAGAGAAAAATTAGGGATTAAAAATACAATAGTTTGCTTTTCGCTTATATTTTTTTTGAAGTTAAAAAATTTATATATATTTA
>QANX01005896.1:0-41628 GCA_003254975.1 Ochetophila trinervis
CGTGCGTCTCCGATTGTAGGAGAAAAGGCGACACTAGCGTCTCTGATTGTAGGAGAAGAGGCGACACTAGCGTCTGCGATTGTAGGAGAAAAGGCGACACTAGCGTCTCCAAATGTAGGAGAAAAGGCAACACTAGCGTCTCCGATTGTAGAAAAATAGGCGACACTCGCGTCTCCGTTTCTAGGAGAAAAGGCGACACTAGCGTCTCCGATTGTAGGAAAATAGGCGACACTCGCGTCTCCGATTCTAGGAGAAAAGGCGACACTAGCGTCTCCCATTCTAGGCCAAAAGTGCACGTAAACAATGAGAAACAGAGACACTTGTGTCGCCGATTTGATGAGGATACTGCGACACTAGCGTTGCGAATGTAAAATGGTTATCAGCGACGCCACGCGTCGCCTTAATCCTTATTTTACGGCGACGCAATTTGGACGTCGCGAATGTTTTTGTACTTTCGGCGACTCCCCTTTCCGCGACACATGAATTTACGTCGCCGTTTACAACTAGCGACGCTATTTTTACGTCGCCTATTAGGGTTTTTGGCGTAGTGGGTGGTTTAGACATGAGAAGTTTAACTGCCATGAATGCAGCTATGTTGGGGAAAATAAGATGGTCTCTAGTGAGTGACTCAGACAACTTATGGGTAAAAGCCCTTAAAGCCAAATATTTCCCTTTCTCCTCTTTCATGCACTGTAGGAAGAAGAAAGATTGCCCTCAACTCTGGCCAGCGATGCTTAATACTCGTAATACTTTGAAACAAGGATTATGTTTCAAGGTAGGGAGGGGCAACAACATTAACTTATGGAAAGACCCATGGTTACCAAACACTCCTGGGTTTAAACCGACACCAAGAAATGATGATATGATTTTGAGACAAGGAATGGTGCACTGGCTGAAGAACTTAAATGGTGAATGTAATTTGAATTTGTTAAGGGAGTTATTTAGTCAGGATTCAATTAGAGACATTTGCCGGATCTTTTGGGCTAACAATGAGGAAGATGACAAGATGATATGGTTGGGAAATAGGAGTGGAGCTTTCTCGGTTAATATTTCTACTGGATGGACAACTGGAACAAAGAGACATTAAACCCGTGGTGGAGGAATCTCTGGAATAGCAAAATTCATGAAAGACATAAATTCCTCTTATGGAAGATTGCTCATCATGGCTTTAGTGTCAAACAAAACATTGCCAGAAAAGGAATCCACGTGGATGATATGTTGTGTCTGTATGGCTGCTGTAGTGTTAAAATGAAGTGCATGTGTTCTTCTCCTGTCCGTTTGCTAAAGGCCTTTGGTTTGCCTTTCTTTGAGGCATCCGATGGGAAAAGAATCCAAGCCAAGATATCAATGACTATCTTATACAAATTTGGATTCCTAACTTCTTGGGTCAAGCTTCAAAGTAGGAGAAAGAGTTCATTCTCTATAGTGCTTCCATCATGTACCACACATGGTGGACTCGAAATGAAATATACCATAAAGATATTAAAGTTTCTTTGGCTGATTCAGTTCAAATCGTGAGGGGTAGATTTGAAGAGCTCAAGCAGACTTTCAAGAAGCTGGACATCTTGGAAGGGAGACAGATTGAGAATGAGGCCACAGGTGGATGGCAGCCTCCTCCAAGGGATTACATAAAAATAAATACGAATGTGGCGATGAGGGGGAATGATAGCACATTAGGGCTCGTTGCTAGGAATTCAGAAGGGAAGGTTATTGAGGTTCATGCTTTAAAGTTCTATCATGGCAACCCCATGACTATTGAGTTATCGGCTATAAAGGAAGCCATCCAGTTGAGTGTGAGAAATGGATGGAGAAACATCCTGTGTGAATCTGATGTGAAGACAATAATCCAGTGCTTAGATGGTGAAAATGCTGTGAACCTCCATTTGGTGATGGAGCCAATCCTCAAGGAGATTCGTAATCTATGTATTTCTTTTGACAATATCAGTATTAGGTGGTGCAGCCGTTTGTTTAACAGGTTTGCCCTCATAGTTGCAAAATGGGTGGCGGACAATGAGTTTACTGGCTTTGTGCGCCAAAATATTTTTCCTAAAGACTTTTTTTGATTGTCAGAACCTTGATAAAGGGAGTCTTCCCTCAAGCAGGTTACTTATCCTTTTAGCAAAAAACAAAAGAACCCTGTTCTAATTAAGGAACTTTTACCTCGCTCTTAAAAAAAAAACAACATATGGGATGGAGATGTGGTCATTTCCATGGGGCACATAGTATGGGAAAGCCATCCCAATTCCACTTCTCTGTCATTCTTAATTTTAATGTGATTTTGTTATTGGAGAAGCAAAGTCCTATTTGGCAAAACTTATGATTTTTAAAATTTATAAGCAATTTTTAAAAGTGTTTAAACAGTTTTATTTATTTATTTATTTTTAAAAAGACTTCTAATTAAAATCAATAAAATATAGTTTCTCAAAAAATTCTTCTAAAAAAATTGAAGTTTATGAATAAACAGAAACAAAAGTTATCTCGAGCTGCTTTTGTGCGATTTGCTATCCGATAGATCTCATTTTCTTCATTACAGAAGCTCTGCATTCATAAAAATACACAGAAAACATGTAGCAACTAACAGATTCCATTGGTAAAATTCTAAAGTGGCTCTAAAAGCTGAGTCTTGAAACAAAAACTTTGAAGCTGACTCTCGAGACAAACTTTGGCTTCACCAATTTACAGTGATCAGATCTCAATCCTTATAAATCCATGTAACACTGTATAATCACCATGTTATATTTACACAAAATTAGGTAACGAGAATGGCAGGTATTCTTTGAGCCAGGGCCTTTTGAGACCGTGGAGGGAGTGTCACATTATTCATTTCACAGCAATGCAATTCAAAACTATATGATTATCAAATTTGCTTAAAAGAAATTCAATAATAAAAAAGAGCACGTGTCAAGAGATGAAGTGGTTGAGAGACTGAGAAATTGACCTCCAGCTGTTGCATAAATAAATGTGATTAAAAATTAAATGTGCATAGGAAGATGGAGTTGGTTATAAATCTAAAAATACTTTATATCTTTAATTATAGAGATTCGGGAACATTAGCTGTGTCTGTGATTATCTTCGAGATGCTTCAATTATTTTTCTCTGTGGTGTGCAAGTGCAACCACCAAAGTTGGACCCGTGCGGTGAAGGTGATGCTGAAGCTGAAGTCACGTGATGTTTCAAATGATTTTAATTGTTTTTGTCAGATCCCATGGCTTTTTAATTGTTATTATCTACTCCTTTTGCCAGCTCAATTTCAACTTTTTTCTTCCTTTTAAAACATTTTTATTTCTTAAACAAAGAAAATTAATAAATAAATAAAAAAAGCAGAATCTTCGATTTTAATTTAGAAAGAAACTTGCATATATAAAAATTGAAAATAATACTGTAAAACAGTACATGGAAGAATTATGGAGCACAAAACTACAAATTAAATTACCACAATAAATGCAAGTCGATGGATGAAATAATGCAACTCTTACTCCAATATATTTTTACCCCTTGCAATGATGCCGATCTCAAGTGAATTGCTATGTGCAAAAAAAAATACTGTTTTATTTTATTTTATTTATTTTTAATTATGTGGTGACGAGTTGATGACGCCAGTGAATATATGATTGTATTTAGCATAGTTTCTGAAAATAAGAAAAGTTTTTATAGTTTAAAAAATATTTTTTAAAAGTGTTTGAAATTTTATTCAGAAACAATTTAGACTTATATAGTTTTTATCCGAAATAGATTAAAAAATAGCTTTTAAAAAAAATAATTTTGAAGAAATATAAAATTAAAGAAACAGAAGCACAAGCAAAATTGTGCCAAATAAAATATAAATCGGATAAATGTGCTCATTTGCATCTGCATATGCTAAACAAATACTAGTTCGTTATTAAAACTTTAAAAAAATATTCTTAGTAAAAAAAAATTACTTTACAAATTTTCAATTTCACTTTTTATAATGTAAAAGTGCAAATTAAATTACTAAATGAACAATTTGTCTATTATAATGGGATTTGTTACTCTAAAACTTACTGACAAAAAAATTCATATGGTTGGCATTGATTAGCCAAACTATAACTCATGCTCATATTATATATTCAGTAATATAAATATAGGTATTGATAGAAATGTTAAAAGTAGACCTGGTAAAATGTTACACGATACGATAACACGACACGATAATTTGCGAATTTGGGTCAGCGATATCGGGTCGGGTTGATATCAGTGTCACACGATAAGACACGATAAAAAACGGGTTGAAACGGGTTGGAACACGTTAACACGATGGGTCACGATAAGACACGATAATAAAAATATTAATTTAATTATTTAATTATAATTAACTTTTTACATTATTTTTTTTAGTTTTAGAAAACTATAAAATTCATATTTTATTTCATTGGAAAATGACAATTTTTATATCTATTTATATATTAATATTTTGTTTTAGATTTTATCTTTTTTATTATTTATATTGGATGTACAATTTCAGTTTGGTTTATAATATTTTGAATATTTTTAAATTTATAATTGAAATGCATATTTTGTTTTTTAGTCATGATAAATATTTAATATATTTTTAATTCGTAATATTTTACATATTTTAAATTCACAGTTATTATTTATGTTGAATTTTAGTATGTTAATATATTTTTTTTAAATGTTTAACATATCATTTGAATATGTATTTAGGCTTAATAGACATAAATTGATAATGATTTATCATTTGACAATATATATTAATTTAAATAAAAAAATAAAATACTCACGTACATGTCTAGTAAACACGAATAAAACACGACACGAACATGAAACGATACGACACGAACACGGTTCAACACTAAAACTTAACGGGTTGGGTTCGGGTGAACAAAATTTGACACGACACGAACACGACACGACACGACACGAACACGGTTCAACACGACACGTTGCCAGGCCTAGTTAAAAGTAAGATTTTATGAAAATGTATGACAAAAAATTTTACAAAATTACGAGAACTATGAATATTTAGCTTAGAACATAGATTTTTGCATGTTATATATTTAATATAGTAAAAGAAAGTAATAATACAACAATTAGAATAATAATGGTTATAAAATTGTCAATAAATAAATAAAAAATTAAAGTAAGTAAAATAAATAAAGTGCTTGTAAGTAACTAAATATGACAAATGATATTTAATTACATGAGGTTATCAAATATAATTTCAAAATACATTATTAGTACCATAAATAAATCCTAGGTGGTTCGGATTGGTGACCTTTTCCCTGCACAACGATGAGTGTCTATAATTCGTTGTTTATGAGAATTTGAAGTGATGTTATTCTCAGAAAATTGCTATTGCTGCTTGAGAGATCACCGTTTACAAGACTTTTCAGCATGATTGCGGAATAAAAATTGTTTTAAAACTAAAGAATCAAATTCTTAGCTCCACTTTACTGATTTTTCTTTAATCTTTCATATGCGTATATTATTGTTTATATGTTTTTTTTGTTTATTTAGGAAGGAAGCGATCTTCGGTCTGAAGGATTTTGTTGAACCCAACTCATTTGCCATTAAGCTATGCTCGAGCTCGAGACCCAGTCGGAAACAATCCTCTCCAAAGATCCAAATCTTTATATTCTCTCGAAGAGGCTTGAGGCTTTTCGATCCATTTAAGAAGATGAGGTTGTTTGGTTTTCAAATTAGGAATAAAAAAACATTGTGGATTTGTACGAAGCCGTTCATCCATTAACAAGGTTATGGAGAACAAGAGAGAAAAAAAAAATAGCAAAACATTTGGGAATAAAATTAGAGTTTAAGGATAAAATTATTGTTTTTTATCTATAAATTAAAACATTTTAAGCAATAGGTATTAATAATTATGTAATAAATATTAAAAATAATTGATTTAGTACGTAGATCTATAAATGTATCATTCGCTATTGATTGATTGAGTGTTTAGTTTGATATTTTTATAAATTGTTGATTTTTTCTGCCATTGATTACTGCAAAATAATAAACAGAACGTTATGAAATTTACTTTCTCAACTTAGCATATTTCTTTTTAGGTCAAAATAATAACGTGTATCTTAAAATAGTAACTCTCATAACATATTTATAATCCACACAAAATAATAATAATAAATATAATAATATTTATTTAAAATAGATATGAGTCCAATTATATATAAAACATTACTGATCTAGAGATACTAAATTCTTTTGATCTAATGGGTTCACCAAAGAATTAAGAGAGAGATTTCAAAGCGTCTTTCTATTTATAATTAATCAATGTATACAATCTCATTATTGGAATCATAGAAGTCCAGTAAATGAGTCCACCTGATTATGCCAAATCCATATATAATTATTCTAACAATAAATAGTAAATAAATTTTTTTTTATTCTTAGAGCACTCTAATATTTTATTATGCCATATAAAAGAGAGAAAAAAATTTAAATGAAGTTAATTTTATAAAGTATTTTTAAATTTTAAATCATAAAACTTAAGTTGAAACAGAAACAAACTACTGAAATCTGTATAATATTAACTCTATAAACAATTAATCTTATAGAGTAACTATTTTCGTATGTACCAGTCGAAAGGGAGTGTAATATTATTTTTTTCCTAAGGGAAAGGGAGTGTAATATTGAGGGTTGGGTGAAAAATTCCTACATAACTAAAAAGTAGGAAAATAAAATACTTATTTTTTTAAATTAAAAATATTTATGTTTGACCGCTTAATTTTAACAAAATAACAATAGTAACCTTATATTCTATCGTGTTTACACTTAGAAGAACGGTGTTTGCTTAGGAGAAGGATGAGAATTTGAAAGTAATTAGGTTTGGAAATGTATCATGTTCAATTATGTTTGTGGCGTATCATATCGTGTTCAACTGTTTATATCAATTTTTTATTAAAATTTCACCTATTGAGTTTTTGTATTTAACCGTATTAGTGTCGTGTTGTGTTTTATTCGTGTTTACAAGACTTAAATATATTTTTTTAATTAAATTAATACATGTTCAAATGATAAGTTTAACATTTAAAAAAAAATCAACATACTAAACTTCACATGATTAGTAATTATAAATTCAAAATATTTAAAATATTACAAAAAAATTAAAATTGTACATTCAACATAAGTAAAATAAATAAATAAATAGAATCTAGAACAAGACATTAATATATATATATATATATAGATAAAAAAAAAATTGTCCATTTCTGATGCAATGAGATATGAATCTTGCAATTTTCTATTAAACAATATAAAATGTTAGCTATAAAAGAAAAATTAAATTAATAATTTTTTTTTNTTTTATTTTATTTTTGAGATATGGAAAATGTTATAATGTTATTTGTTATAGTTCATATGTTACTCCTAATGGCTAAATGTTACTCAGAAAAAAGTAATATGCAATGAAGCTTTTAGGAGTTTCACTACTGGAAAATCTAAGAAGTGATGGATAGAAAGAATATCATAAATAAGAGTAAGATGAAATAAGGGAAAAAAAAATTACATACAACTGCTGAATCGTTCATCTTTTACTATTTTTATTTATCACGTATTATGTAAATTATGTAAATTTAATAATTTACAATCACATATAAGATATATAATGGTAAAATAAAATATGTAAGTTATTGAAAATATATATTGACACATACAACAATTATAAGTTGTTGCTCGAAATGAGATGCCAATAATGTTATTATAGCCCTTATATGATCACAAACACAATCATTAGTTGAAAGGTAAATTTTTCAAAATGAGTTAGGTTAAAATTAGGAGTGTGCAAAAAAACTGATTAATTGATGAAACCGACTGATATAATTCAATACAACTTATTTGGATCGGTTATTTAGTGTTATTGGATTAGATCGGTTTTGAAAATTCAAAACTGACAATTGGCTCAATTTGGTTCGATTGCTAAGGTAAAAAACTGATATAATTGATCCAAACTGAACATATTATCTTTTATTTTTAGAAAAATATATTTTTATTATTTGATTTTTTTATTAGTAGATTCATAATTTTACTGTGAACCTACATACACTCAATCAGTTTTTAGAAAAATATATATATTTTTAATTATATGGCTTGTTTTAGCTTAGTATATCTTTTTTTTTTTTTTTNGCTTAAAAAATTAATTTTAAAAAATCTAAAAAAATTAAATGAAAGTCCAAGTTAAACTGATTAACCAAACTGATCAAATTCAATTACTAATTGGATTTGACATATAGATTGGATCACAAAATATATTATTAATTAGATTGTATTGATTATTTCTAAAATATATCAGTTTCGAACCGATAAATATTCATAATTAAAATAGGGAGAATAAAACTCAAAAACCATACCATGATTAGCCTGGACGAAGTAGGGTCAATTAAAATAGGGGAAATAAAACTCGGAAACCATACATGAGTGTTAGAAACAATTTATCATTTTTGTTTAATATTAAAAAACAGATAAATTACATAACTTCATTTTTATTTTTAATTTTTTTCATATACACTCGTCGATTTAAAAAAAAAAAATTTTTGCATGTATCTTTGTAGTTTTACTTTCTTTCTCATAATTCAATTTCCTTAGTTAAAATTTAAAATATAGTGGTTAACATTATTTATTTTTAATTTCAAAAAGGAAAAAAAAAAACATGATTTAAGTTTTTATAATAACAAAATGCCTTTCATATAAAATATAAAAAGTAAAAAATAATTATTCTATCTAGTTATTTTATTTGTAATCAAAATGCCACCTTTAGACAAAAAATAATGCTTAAGTTTGTTTATTTTTAAAATTTGTTTATTTGTATATGTTAATTTAAGGGAAAATTGTACAAACTCCATTAAATCTTTTTTACTTTATATTTTATCATTTTAATGTTTGACCTAAGAAAGGGAAGTATGTGAAAGAAAATTAAAACTACAATTTTTTTAAAAACAGTTGATGTATATGAAAAACTTGAAATAGAAGGAGAGTTTGTGTGATTTACAGTTCTTAAAATTGATAACCTTTGAAAGAACACTTTTAAATATATATATATATATTATTGAAAATTTATTTTATATATTAGATTCTAAATTTTTATTTTACAAACACTATTTAAGTTTATAGGAATAACTCATTTCTCACACCTTTTTTATTTTTAATTAAGTGCCCATTTGAGAGTGGTTTTTAAAATAGCTAAAACCACTTTCAAAGCAATAAAATATTTTCTATACTATTTCCACTTTAGAAAGTGATTTCGAATTTTGCACTTGAGGGTGTAGCTAAATATTAAGAGTTAACCGAGTTTTTACATCTGCGAGTACGGAGTTGAGGTTCGAGTTTTGATAGCTCCATTTGGACTCAAGTGCTCTTCTTTGCTGCTACTGCACGAGGATAGGAAGTTTTCAGTGACATGAGCTCCCAGTGTGGACTCCCACTGGGTTGAAAAGTCGTCTGGGTTTGACTCACTCACTAGATAACTCCTGGACCTATGATCTCGCTACAGATATGTCCTTTTTAAATTATCAAAAAAAAAAAAAAAGTGATTTCGAATTCACAATTTCATGGTGTGTGGATGTATAAGCATAATATCTGAAGCAATTTCACTTAATGGACTTTTTATCTAATTAGATGCCCTATTTTAAAACATAAATCTAACTTGTCTTTACAAAAAACAAAAAAAAAAACACAACAAAATAGTAATTGTTTTCTCTAATAATAATAATTACCAGTTCAAACCCTTACACTTCAACCAAAAAGAAAAAAAGAAAAAAGAAAAAAAGAAAAAAAAATTTATAAAATGATCAAGGCTTGTTTGGTTACGTCCTGTGTTTTACTTTGTTCCAAAGATTGTTTTATAAAAAATAAAACAAGTAGCATTTTTATTGGAAACAATATCATATTTGGAAACAATTTTAAAATACTTCAAATCACTTATTAAAAAATAAAAACGCTTTCATAGTATTTGGTTAAAAATATAGAAGCACTTTTTAGTGATCTTTGATTATAAAAATCACCTGTACGCTAATTTTGGTAGATATACCAATTAAGTGATTACTTGAAAATCATTGCTATGCCATTGATTTAAAAAAATGAATAATAGTTTATAAATTAACCAAGTAATATTTGAAGACCTTATAAATTAGGAACCTCCAATAAAATTTAATGAAAAAATTGAAGAATTAAATGGAAAAAAAAAAGCTATATATTATTTAATTGAATAGAGAAAGTGTGAGTGAAATTATTTTTAAATTAATAATTAAGACTTTTTCGTAAAAAAAGTATTTTTAATTATTAAGGGGGTAAAAACTAAAAATGATTATATAGAAAGAAATGAAATAATTTTACCGTTCATTTAAGTCAACAACCATCAGCCAACAAAAAGCACGAACCTTTAACGGGGAAAAAAAAAAGAACGACCCCATCTAACCTATACGGAGCGCGCATTGCGCACAATCCAAGAGATGGTGCGCAGAACGCACCCCATTTTCCAGTTGGTTGAAAGTGGATTACGAGCCCTCGGATGTTCTCGGCCTCTTTTTTGGGCTTTGCTCTGTGTCAGCTGAAGCTAAGCTAAAAGACAATAATAATATTATTATTTTTATAATTGATTACTCATCTTAGACTTAGACAGCTTTAATTAATTCTTAATTACTCTAATTAATTATTCTTTCTCTCTCTCTCTCTCTATTCGCTTTTTCTATATTACGCAACGACTTGCCTAGCCTTCTTCTTTGGCTCCAACTGCTTTCAGAGCTATTTCACTCTGTTTTTTCTATCATAGATTCGGTCATGGCGGATCCGAGAATGCAGTAATTTCAAAATTATCATTTTTGATTGTTTTTCTAGTTTAATTTACCGAATCTTCTAGAGTTTGTTCTCAATCCAATATCATCGGATTCGAGATCTTCTTTGGATGCTTAAATTCTTTTTTGTTTGCTAATTACATTCTTCTTATCCTTCTTCAACGCTTTCCAAATGTGAGGGAAGCTTTATCTTTCTTTTTCTTCTTTTCGGAGCCGAGCTGTATTCTTTTTATAGTTCTTTCTCATTTGAAAATGTTTTACCCAAAAAAAGTCCTGTAGAGTACAACAGCATCTTTTAAGCCCAATTACAACAGCCAATAGACGCTATGAATTAATCTGTCTATTCTCTGCCGTTGCTTTTGAATTTTTTTTCCTTTCCACAAAAAAAGAGAGAAAAAAAAAAGAAAGAAAAGAAAAAAAAAAGATATTTCTTTCTGTATTGGTTCGGCATAGTTGGGGTTTCAATTTATCATTTGGTGTTCTTGAAGCTCTGAATATAATATCCATATATATAGCGATGGGTTCCAAGAGGATAAAGGAATCGCCCGATTCGGACGAGTCGACTCGGGGTTCGAAGTTTCCAGATGAGGTCCTAGAAGGGGTTCTAGGAATGGTAAAGTCGTACAAGGACAGGAGCTCAGTGTCTCTGGTATGCAAGGACTGGTACAACGCCGAGCGATGGTCCCGGACCCACGTGTTCATCGGGAACTGCTATTCGGTATCGCCGGAGATCGTGACCCGGCGATTCCCCAGAATCCGGAGCGTGACCCTGAAAGGGAAGCCTCGGTTCTCGGACTTCAATTTGGTTCCTCCGAATTGGGGTGCCAATATTCACCATTGGCTGGTGGTTTTTGCGATCAAATACCCATCTCTCGAGGAGCTGAGGCTCAAGAGGATGACCGTTACGGATGAGAGCTTGGAGTTCTTGGCTCTTTCGTTTCCCAATTTCAAAGCTCTCTCGCTTTTGAGCTGCGATGGGTTCAGCACCGATGGGCTTGCAACCATTGCAACTCATTGCAAGTTAGTCACTTTCTCTGTTTCATGTTTTTATTCTTCTTTAACTTCTTCTTTACAATTCGCACACCTCTAATCGATTTGGGTTTGATACATTTCTTTGTTATTCATTTTGTGGGTTCCGATCTCCTTAATTATGTTTTATGGTATAGTTTTAGTAGTTCTAGTTCAACGAAGGAAAAACCTGTAGCTACTGTGTTGTTTTTGGTTGATCTTCGAACAATGTTTGGTGATTTTGCTCTCTATATTTTTTTTTTCCGTTATAGCGAAGGTAAAACAGTAATTGATAATGTACGGTTCTAATTTGTGTACAATTTGTATTTTTTAACTGTTTCTTTTCCTTGACATGACGTTTATCGATGTCATCGTCAAACAAATATCCCTACTTTTGATTTAGCAAAAAAAATATAAAAAATATCCCTACATTTGTTGGGTAAAAAAATAAAGTAGCTGATGGTCTGCCAATTTTTAAGGAGCAACTTGGCATAATCAGCACCCATCATATTTGATAGTTGATGGGCAAAAGTGAAGCATTGAAGTCACTGTTTTTCTTTATGAGGATTTTGTATCCAGCTCTAATTTCCAATAAAGTTCATGAGCAATTTTGTCTGCCTTGATTTTAATCTTTTTACTATTTAGTGTTTAGGCGTATCGGATTCTTGATAAGTAGGTCTTGACGTTCAACTGAAACCAATACATTAGTCTGTTGATTTTAATTATATAGCATACTTTTTTTTTTCTTTTTTCTTTTGACAACTCGGCCGTTACCCGATCAACCAGTGGCTTTGGGTTGTATACTAAAGTCCAATTTTACTTCCAATTTTTCTCTCTGCCTGTCAGCATTTTTCTCCTCACCAGTCCGATTATTTGAATTATTGCCTTTTACTTTTGAAAGATATTTCCTAGTTTTGTTACATGGTACTTCTTTTATTTTTCCTAAATATTGTGTAGACAACATAAAGCTTCTTGGAATAAAAGAGCAGTAATGGTAGTGGCACCAAATTTTGGTAAACAAATTTGGCGAAAAATTTGGCGCCTGTAGCATTCGCCATAAAAGTCTTATGTTTATCTTTTTCATTTTTATTTTTTTCCTTCCCCAGTATTTTATTCGAAGGCTGACCATTGTTCATGCATTTAATGGAATTTCATTGGCTTTATTCTCCACTTTAAACTGCATATATTCCTTGTCTAAATGCAGTCTAACAAGCTTCAAAAGTATAACTATAAAATCTTAAGAAATGGCTGGTGTTGAATGAAGTAAACTACTAGGCTTATTTAAAAATCTTACACGTTTCATGTAACTTCGCTTCTGCACTCGCTCCCATGAGTTCATCTC
Organism: Ochetophila trinervis; assembly: GCA_003254975.1. Taxonomy (NCBI): domain Eukaryota; kingdom Viridiplantae; phylum Streptophyta; class Magnoliopsida; order Rosales; family Rhamnaceae; genus Ochetophila; species Ochetophila trinervis. The sequence continues at coordinate 13,132 of QANX01005896.1, forward strand.
CATTATTCAGTGTAAACAGCACACTAAATTCAAATCTTGTTGTATGCAATCTACAAGACAAATGGCTGCAAACATGTGGTAAAAACATTCATGTACTAAATGGATTTGAGCAGATAAACCATAACTACTGTAATATGTCAGTACTAATGAACCGGAAATGACAATAAAGATATTACTAGACGAACAAGGGAATTTCAAAAGTGGTCAACATGTCTCATTTGCAGCTACAAAATGACCAGCCAATATACTTTGGTAATGATACTGTTCTCTTTAGCATGATTTGTTGCTTGAGAATCAAATGGTTGGAGAATAAAGTTATACTTATGTAAAGCTTGATTATTCCTTGAGATACAGGACATCTGAAAACACTTATTTGCATGACTTTAAAATATTTCCATTAAAGTTTAATCCTCTTGCATTACAAGTGTGCAGTTTGTGCTTCTCTATTTGCAGTCTTGAATGAACTGATGGGTCCTAAAACTAAATCACGAAATTGAAGGTTCCCTCATCTTTGAGCTATTGTCATGTAGATCACAGGTGTCCTCTTTCAGATCATTCATGATATGCCCCTTTAACCAACAACTTACTGATCACATGATGGAAATGATCAATAGGATCTATAATTATCTGTTCACCCTGTGTCATATGTCTTCAGCTAAGCAACCAAACGCGATAAGACATTTGAATGCATTGTTGTATAAAGATATGATTTATAAACTTTAGCATAAACTTATGGTGGAAGCTTGCTGAGTTTATCTTAGCCTACACAATATAATTACTAATTTCAGTTTCTGTTAGTGGATTATATGTTTTAAATTTTGTGGTACAGAGAATGAATATTTTGAACTTTTTTGTTGTTTATTGTACAGTTTCTGTTATTTTTTTTGCAAAAATTAACTTTCAAATTGTAATTTTGTTATAGGAATTTGGTTGAGCTTGACATACAGGAGAATGACATTAATGACAAATGTGATGGTTGGTTGAGTTGCTTCCCAGATACTTTCACATCCCTGGAAATACTAAACTTTGCCAACCTGAATAGCAATGTCAGTTTTGATTCTCTTGAGAGACTTATATGTAGGTGCAAATTGTTAAGGGTTTTGAAGGTTAATAAAAATATAACCTTGGAGCAATTACAAAAGTTGCTCAGTCGTGCTCCTCAATTAATGGAGCTAGGAACGGGCACTTTTTTACGAGATCTAACAGCCAGCCAGTATTCAGAACTTGAAAGTGCATTCAACAACTGCAAGAATCTATGCACCCTCTCTGGATTATGGGAAGCTACAGCCCTATTTCTCCCAGTTCTATATCCGGCATGTACAAATTTAACATTCCTAAACTTGAGCTATGCGGCCTTGCAAAGTAGTGAATTTGCCAAACTTCTGGCTTACTGTCCAAATCTTCGGCGTCTCTGGGTAACACATTTAATTCCTTTCTTTTCCTTTTACATTTTCTTTCCGTTTCATTTTTAGTCAATTGACTTTTCCTTCCTAGTAAGATTAACCCCTTGCTGTTCAAAAGAAATGAAAAGCCAGTCTTTTGTTAAAATTGTCATGGTGCAGAACTAACAGTTGTAGAATTGTTCTTCATCATCACAGTTAGTAGATTCCAACCTTTCTTCAACACAGCGAAACCATTTTGTATTTGTCTTTATTAATAGTGAAAGTACTTCATCTAGAATTGTTCAACGGGGATTTTTTGAACAGAAAGAAAAAGGAATTGATTCTCTAGCTGTAGTGTGGCCATTTTGCTGGGCAGATGGGTGTTGATTAGGTTTTCTAGTCCATTTGATTGGCCCTTCACCTTAAAATCTCTAATATATTTGCATAGATATAGAAAATGGCTTCTGGTTTCCTACTTTTCTAACTCTACCGTTCATATAGAGCTGGTAAGCAATTATAGAAATTCTCTCTAAAAAGACTCTATTTGAGGCTAAAACATGTTAATTTAGGTAACCACTGGTACTAATTCTGTTGTCTCTTAGATATTATATAAAATTAAAATAAAAACTTAGATTTCAAATTCTTGATACAGGTCCTTGACACAGTGGAGGACAAGGGGCTGGAGGCAGTTGGCCTTAACTGTCCTCTGCTTGAAGAACTCCGTGTTTTCCCTGCAGATCCTTTTGATAATGAGATTATCCATGGAGTGACTGAATCTGGATTTGTTGCTGTCTCTTATGGCTGCCGGAGACTCCATTATGTCCTGTACTTTTGCCGGCAGATGACTAATGCTGCTGTAGCTACTGTTGTTCAGAACTGTCCTGATTTCACACACTTCCGGCTCTGCATAATGACCCCACACCAACCAGATTACTTGTCAGACGAGCCTATGGATGAGGCTTTTGGTGCAGTGGTGAAGATTTGTACCAAACTCCAGAGGCTTGCAGTTTCTGGATTATTAACTGACTTAACATTTGAGTATATTGGAAAGTATGCCAAAAATTTGGAAACCCTTTCAGTGGCTTTTGCTGGTAGCAGTGATTGGGGAATGCAGTGTGTTCTGGATGGTTGTCCGAAGTTGAGGAAACTTGAGATAAGGGATTGCCCTTTCGGAAATGCAGCCCTTCTCTCAGGTTTGGAAAAGTATGAATCAATGAGGTCACTTTGGATGTCGGCCTGCAAAGTTACAATGAATGCCTGTAGGTTATTGGCAAGGCAGATGCCAAGGTTGAATGTTGAGGTGATGAAGGATGAGGAGAGCGATGACAGCCAGGCTGATAAAGTTTATGTTTACCGTTCTGTTTCTGGACCAAGAAGGGATGCCCCACCTTTTGTTCTCACTCTCTGAAGTTTTTAAAACGCATGGTAATCTCTCTCTCTCTCTCTCTCTCTCACACACACACACACACACAAACACACTGATGCCAACTTTTATGTTTATAATAGAATGGACCTAGAAACGAAACTGTTTCTTGGTATTGAATCCTTTGCCATGGTAAGGTGATTAGTGTGTTCATCAATCTGTGATACCTTGGCTAATGTATTTGTTAGGTCATTTATATTATTTATTTATTTTCTGGCATAACATTCCTTCTGGGTCTGAAACATTTCCTGTGAAGTTAATATTTCTGTTGAGTTGAGTCTGTATGTTTGTTTGTTATTATTCCATCTGATCAATTTTGTGCCTAATATTTTCCAGAGGACAATTTCCCACACAAATAAATATAAACCCTGAATAAGATGGAAGGTGAAAATACAACAAATGAGTTGAGAAACTTGGAATCTGTTTTCAACAATTATTTCTATCTTGAAACAACAAACCTGAGAAACACTGAAAGGTAATAAAGAAGTAAGAAGCAGAGCTTATGCCTTCACAACCTCTGTTGCCTGAATATCTCCGCTTTATGCAACCTTAAAAGCAATAATGCAACACTGCTGACAAGGAAGTAGATAAAGCAGCCCTGTCACAGATCACAGATGGATCAAAATCTGTTCCCACTATGCATTGATCAGGAGACAGGGAGGATCCGGCGTAAGTATGAAAATCCCAGTTGTTCAGAGAATCAGCAGGTCATATTGGTGACCAAGAAAACTCAGGAGAAAAAGCAAGCCCCAACACTCCCCAGAACAACAAAGCCATCATTGTGGGGAGGGTAAAGAGCCTCCAAAGCAAAGCAGCCTTTCATGCCCTTGTTTCGTTGCCACTGTGCCCCTGTGACTCATCAAACTGATGGGTGGAGATGAGCACCATGGCATAAAAAGAGGTGAATTTTAAGATGCTTATCTTCGGGATTATATAGTCAGTATAGTCCTGAAATGAATACTAGAGTTTATCTTCCTTGTGACGTTGGGTTATATTGGTAGGTTCAGTGACATCAAGGATATCATATCCTTTGCAGCCAAGTGAAGGGCATCTTGCTGCACTACTTGAAGCATGTCAGTAACAATGGCTTTGCCGTCGAACCATTACTGGCCTGAATAACTGTCTTATTATGGTGAAAGAGGGAAAAATGGGAAAAATATGGGGTTAAGGCATGAGTGGGGATGTTTTACATTGAAGTGGGCACTTAGTTCCAAGTCGAGGATTGGTGGGCCCCATAAAAATTGTCCCTGATGCTGTGATGCATAGATATGCATATCAAATGGACAAATAATTAAAGGTCCGCATTGTCGTTCAGATGTGAGATGTGGGTTAGTTTGCTCCCCATGAGTTTTTCTGGTGAATGTTGTTGTGAGGTAGAAAATGAGTTGTCCATTTGCTCGCTTCCCTTTCATTTGTTCTTCTCGCTGATTCAGGTTCATGAGAAAATAAAAAGTAGGTCCAGAGCTCATCTACATCAATGGGTTACACACTTTTTGCCAATTTGGAGCTTCAGGAGCATTATCACAGTGGAGTGGACGATTCACTGGTGGCTTAGATTGATCCCCCTTTTCTCTCATGTATTTTATATCTGTACTGATAGAATAAGTTGGATTTTCTTATCTAATTCATTAGATTTATATTTCAATTTAGCACCATGACTGGATTACAAATTTGAATTATTTAAAATGGAAAAAGAAAAAAGAAAAAAAAAGAAAAAAGAAAAAGAAAAAGAAAAAAGGTCTTCACATTACCATTGAGAGCAGTGTTATTCTTCTTGTGACATTAGATTCATATCAAGAATTCAACAATGGCTAACAGTCCTTAGTTGTTTACTTGGACATACTAAGTACATCAGAAGTGAGCTAGTTTAAAGCTTAAAAGACTCCTCTCTCTTCTGAAGCTGCAATGAAAATGAGAGTGAAATGTGGCATTCTTTTTCGTCATTTAGGGTAGCATATATAGCACTTATCTTGATTTGGGCCGTTCTGTGGAGCTTTGTGGTCAGAGTTGCCAACTCATGCACATAGGGAAAAAAAGACTTGCATACAATTATTATGCTACATCATTCTTTACTATTTTCATTTATGATGTACCACGTTAATTCAAACATACATAATTATAAAATACATTCCACGGCAATTAAATAAAGCTTGTGAGCCTTACAAAAAAATTATTGCATGACTGCTTATGAATGATCTCTTGTATCACATCATATATATAACGGTTGTATATAATTTTTTTTTCCTCTCAAAAGATGGGATTTGGGGTTCAAGCCTCAGTGAGAGGGAGGGAGGGAGAAGATCCTAGATCCCTCCCCATCCTTTATAGTTGCCTCCCCTTCTGTTCTTGTTTTTGGTTTTGGAAATGTTTGGAGGGTTTGATCACTTTGTTTAATAATCGCGGTTAGATCTTGTGGGTCAGTAAGATCTGTGAAGAAGAGTTTATCAATGATCATGTTTTAACTTAACAATCTCATCCTTCAAAAGTTTGAAATTGATAATAGGTAACGTGCAGATATGGTTTGTTAAGATGTCAACTGCTGCTGATCAAGACCTGAAAAATATTGATCATATTTCAATTTATACAAACAGTGCTGTGCTCCAACCCACAACAGCCTGCTAAATTATAACATATAAGTAAAACGAGTTGTTGTATGCTGTCTTATTCAAAATTTCTTAGCTAATACTAATCATATCAGTCTTTGCTGGCCCCATATATGATTCTCTAAAGGATATTTCATTTTCTTCAAGATAAGCTGTAAAATCAAAGCTTGTCCATCTGTGTTACTAATTGCCATAATTTATACCCAAGATAATGCAAGAAAATGGTTGAGATTTGTAGTCCATACAAGTTGCAATACCGATATTGGATATGATTCTTGGCTACTTATCGATATAAAATATAATGGAAAAATACAATCTTAGAAGTCTGAACCGCAATTAAGGCATGAAACAGGGGATAGTTGGAATAAGACAATTTTTTTTTTTTTTTTTTTTTTATATTATTGGCATTAAGCATACCCTTTTGACTGATCAAATGCTTGATCTATATGCATGAGCAACTCCACCTGGTTTTCCTTCTTTTTGGAGGTCGAATATAAAAAACTTGATTAGTTACAAATTATTAATTATTCTAAAATAATAATAATAAGAAGAAGAATAATAATAATATAAAGATTATCAACTCCTAAGGAAAACATCACATCTCATGGTCCACAGCATTCGGATTTTGCAATTTTTGTTATTTGAAATAAGCTTTTAAGCTACACTAATTTCATATAAAGAAACGATTTATGCATTGTCCCACCTCCAATACTTAATTGAGACTTTTGTACCCAAGAGGTGGGTGACTATATAACATGGCTTCTTATATGTTACATTCTCCATTTGATTGCCAAAACTATGGAATCTAGTAACCATTTTGACCACCAAACGTTTAGAAATTATGGAAAACAATTCGGTTCTTAGCTACTTAGGATCTAACATAAACATCAAATCAATAAAATCCCATCAATATCTTTTTTATCTTACTTTAATATTTGATCTATTTTTTTTACCCTTTTTGAATTTTCCATATCTGGAGGGGTCATCTTATACCTTTTCTCTTCAAAGCTAAGGTATATCTTTTTTTTTTTTGGATAAATTTTCAAAGCTAAGGTATATCGTTACTGTGCTGGCGTCTGTATTGAATGTCCCTTCTTCTCTACTCAAAGGTGTCACAAAATCCATCCTTTTTCTAATCTTTTTGCAAACAAATGACGTTTACACCTAACAAACTTCATAAGCATTAAGCAACCAATTTCACCACAGTGTATAGAATCTTTAGGAGCTTAGGCAGTATGGGCTAGGACAATAAATAAAGCATGCGCATTGATTTCAAGCAAAAGAAATGAAATAATGGTCATAATTACATTGCTCATTTTTACATCAAAACAAAAGCCTTTATTCAGAATTCAGATATTTAATTTACTAGTGAATCTAAGAGAAGGCAAAAAATTTAAGCTTGCTGATTAGAGTTTGCATTAATATTCTTTCACCATCAAGCTGATGATTGGTACATGAGAATAAGACAAAGACCCCACACTATGAATAAGAATGAAGAATGAAAATGGCAAAATCCAAGTACATGTAAGCTTGGCAGTCACTAGCAATTGGGTTGAGACCATGTGCTTGATATAATTATGCAGTGAAGGCAGTGAAAGAGACAAATACTCATGCGCTTACTGTATATATCTGTTATATATGCAACATATGTACATATACTTTCATAATAAAATAAAATAAATATATATATATACAAATGAAACTTTTTTAAAGAGGAAGACAGCCGAAAAAGGGAGTTAACGCCGACTTCCAAGCCACTTCCCATTAAACTTTCATCAACAGGGCAGATTATATAAAGGTTGAATCACTTTTAAGCATAATGAAAAGTAAATCATCCTTTTTTTTTGGTGAAATAAAGTAAATCATCCTTGAACAACCTGGTATGAAAAGCATTGCATAAAGAATTAAAAGTCCGTGAGGGGCTGAATAATGCGTATTTTGTCCTTATTATAAGACTGTTTATAGGTACAAAAATTAGACACCCTAATCATGTCATGGGTCATTTATTAGTTTGATCTCATTTGTCATCATCTAAGTAAGGCTTTTATGTGTTACACATATCTTTGCTTCTAACTTTCCCTTCTACTTGATTTGAAATTGTATTGCACATCTTTTTCTCTTTACTTACTGTATAATCCGTCAACCAGTGAAGCACAATGCTTCCTTTTTGATTTCCTTTGACACGGCCACTTTAGCTTTCGGTTTTGCTCATCTTTCCATTCCATTCCATGTACTTTCTGGACTGGATCAGTCTTACAAATGTGTCTGGAGAATAATTTTTTAAAGAATAGATTTCACTTAATCACAATTTGATCATTTTCTGTTTCAAAAATATCATTAACTTTTTTTTAAATGTTTATTATTTTAATCCTAGTTGTAATTTTTAAAATTTAAATGATTGAATTGAAATTCATGCAGATTAAATATGTTAAAAATAATAGATCTCATGGGATTCAATAGTATGTAAATCTATAAATGTACCGTTCACTATTGATTGATTAAGTGCTTGGTTTGATGTTCCTTATGTTTGATTACTTTCTGCCATTGATCACTGCAAAATAATAAACACGTTAAAAAACCTCTATGAAATATGCTTTCTCAACCTAGCCTCATTCTCTTTAGGTCAAAATAATAATGTGTATGTAAAATAGTGGCTCTCATATCATATTTATAATCCACACAAAATAATAATAATAAATATAATAATATTTATTTAAAATAGAGATGAGTCCAATTATATAAGACTTTACTGATATAGAGATACTAGGTTCCTTTGGTCTAATGGGCCTACCACAGAATTAAAAGAAAGAGATTTCAATGACCTCTTTATTTATTATTAATAAATGTCTCCAATCCCATTATTGGAAACACAGAAGCTTAGTAAGTGAGTTTACCTGATTATGCCCAGTCCACATATAATTATTTTAACAATCTCCCACTTGGACGGCATAATCATCAATCATAATTTAATACTCACTTACCGCAGAATCTCAAACACCAATGATCATTTCAGTTAAACATATAGTATACCAACAAGGTATAACAATACACATAACCTAGATCACAGATATTCAATATGAGTAAATTTCAAACAATAACTATCACCATTTCAACCATGCATATAGTGTATCGACATGATTCACAAATATACACAATGTAGGTGCCACAGATTTACAATTGCACTAGTGGATCAACCAACACATATATAGAAATCAAACATCTCAATCAAAACATATCAAATAGAAAATAATGCATGTGCACATCGCATAAATATATCAAATAATAATCCACTTACATGCTCATATTGCTCAACAAGGCAATAATAAATAATCAACGACATGTTCTATAAGACAGACTACAATACTCCCATTGATTCAATACAACCTCAGCTGCTCAATACTCTCATATGGGATACATGCTTTTGAAAAACATTTGGATCCAACCATTTCGTTAGTGGGTCTGCCAACATGTCACCAGTAGGCGTGTATACAACATAGATAGTTCCCTCTGTCACTTCATCTTTTACTCTATAATATTTTATTTTGATGAATTTGGCCCTAGATGTACATCTAACATTATTAGAAAAAGACACTGCTGCAGCATTAAGTACATCTTTTATTGGCCTCTGAATGGAGTCAACAACTCCTAAAGCATGTATAAAATTTCGCAACCAAATCGCATGACCAATTGCCTCAAAACATGCCACATACTCTGCCTCCATACTTGAGGACGCGGTTATACTCTCCTTGGAACTTTTCTAAGACACAGCTCCTCCTACCATAACAAAAATATACCCAGTAGTGGATCTCATATCATGCACATAGTCATTATAATCAGCATCACAATAGCCAATTACATCAAGTGAGTTGGTGCACTGATATGTCAACATGTAATCTTTAGTATCCTGAAGATATCTCAATATCTTATTGACTGCTTGCCAATGCGCAAGACCGAGATCACTCAAGTATGTGCCAAGCACACCCACAATATAAGCAATATCTAGCCGTATGCAAACTTGAACATACATCAAACTGCCAACTGTAGAAGAATATGGTTTCTTTCTCATCATTATTTTTTCACTTCCATCATTGGGACATTGATCCTTAGATAATTTGTTATCTTTTGACACTGGAGCCCTATTAGGAGAACTAGTAAGCATTTCAAACCTTTTCAAAACCCTATCAATATAGGTTTTCTGAGACAACTGTAATACACCATTATGCCTAAAACAAACGAAGCCTTTCCAAGATCCTTCATATCAAAATGGTTTGACAACATTTGTTTAGTCTCTATTAAAATGTCAGAATTATTAGATACAAGCAATATGTCATCAACATATAAAACCATGAATATAAAAATGTTCCCACTGACCCTTGAGTATATACATTGATCCACAATGTTCTCCTTAAAACCATTCTTCGTAACCACTTCATCAAATTTGAGATACCATTGTCTTGAGGCCTGCTTCAACCCATAAATAGATTTATTTAGCTTACAAACCATGTGTTCATTCTCAACCTCTTGGAAGCCAACTGGTTGTACCATATAAACATCTTCATATAAGTCTCCATTTAGAAAAGCAGTTCTGACATCTATATGATGCAACTCCAAATCAAAATGAGCCATAATTGCCATTATGATTCTAAAAGAATCATTTTTTAAAATTGGCGAGAAAGTTTCCTTAAAATCAATTCCCTCGTTCTGGCCATATCCTTTAGCCACAAGTCTGGCCTTATACCTTTCTATTTGTCCATTAGAGTCACGCTTGGTTTTAAAAATCCATTTACAACCAATAGGTTTGCATCCCATTGGTAACTCAACCAAATCCCAAACCTTATTTTGGGCCATGGATGTCATCTCATCATTCATTGCATCTAGCCAAAGACTTGATTGTGAATTGTGAATTGCTTCTTGATAAGTGATTAGGTCTGACTCGATATCAAATTCATGTTCCTGCAAATAAACCACATAGTCATCAAGTATAGCAGCCTTACGAGCTCTTTGTGACCTTCTCAGAGGCACTTCTTCAACTTCAACAGCTCCATCTTGAATATCATGTTCATCTTTCATAGGATCATCTTGATTGACTATTAGTTCCTTATTTGTCTGATTATCATCAACAGGAATATAAACATCTAAAACTGGAATAAACACATTTTCCTCTCTAAATTCAAGCTCTCTTGGTGCTTGAGTAGTATCAATACCAGTTTCATCATCGCAGTACATTGCCTTATCTGATTCAACAACTATGTTAGAGTGAGACGGGCAATAAAATCTGGAACCAATAAAATAACCACTAATTGTTTTAGGATCTAATTTCTTTATCTGCGGATTATAAAGTTTTACCTCAGCCTTATAACCCCACACACGAAAATGATTCAAACTTGGTTTCTTTCTTGACCACAGTTCATATGGAGTCTTCGAAACAGACTTACTTGGTACCTGATTCAAAATATATGCTGCAGTTTTCAAAGCTTCACCCCACAAAAAATCTGGCAAAAATTAGAATTTACTATCATACACATCACCATATCCAAAAGCATGTGATTTCTTCTTTCAGCAATATCATTTTGTTGAGGAGTGTCAGGCATTGTATATTGTGCATCAATTCCACATTCTTGCAAAAACCTCGCAAATGAACCAAGATTTATGCCAGTCTCATTATATTTTCCATAATATTCACCACCTCTGTCAGATCTGACAGCTTTTATCTTTTTATTTTTCTGAAGTTCCATCTTGGCTTTACAGTCCTTAAAAGCACTCAAAAAATGTGATTTTTCATGTATAAGCTCAATGTATCCATAACAAGAAAAATCATCAATAAATGTAATAAAATATTTGTAACCTCCTAAAGCAGATGGAGTAAAATGACCACAAATATCCTGTATGTATCAAATCCAAAACACTATCACATCTTCCAATCTTACTATTTCTAACATTGGCAGTTAATTTTCTTTTAACACATTCAACGCAAGCGGAAAAATCTGAAAAATCAATATTGGAAAGAATATTATCCTTTACTAACCTTTCCAATCTCTGTCTAGAAATATGACCAAGGCGTTTGTGCCACAACATAGAAGAACATTCATCGATTCGAGCACGCTTAGGAGCAACTGTAGAAGCAACAATAGCATTAATGCAGGAATCAACAAAATCCTTATCAAATAAGTCAAGTTTATATAAATTTCCATATAAAATACCATGTCTAATCAAAGTTTTTCCTTTATATAAAATAACCTTTCCATCACCAAAATAAAAACCATAACCAACTTTGTCCAAAACTGAAACATAAATTAAATTTCTCCTAATTGAAGGTATGTAAGAAAGATTATTCAACTCCAAAAAATGTCCAGTAGCTAATTTCAACTTGACTATTTATAAAACATCAACTCTAACTCTTGAGCTATCTCCCATGTAAACATACTGCTCAAGATGGGTTGGTTTCCTTTGGCTTGTCAATTTCTGCAATAAATTAGTGATATGAATTGTTGCTCCTGTATCTAACCACCAAGTATTTATAGGCACATCAATAATATTAGTTTCAATCATATTACCCTCTAGCATAAAAAAATTACATTTCTTCTCTTGCTGAATCTTGAATTTCCAACAATTTACCTTATTATGTCCATGTTTGTAGCAAAAATTGCACTTTCTGTCAAAAAATTCTTTTTTTCCACCTTTGTTAGAGGAGTTACCTTTATAGAAATTTGGATTGGTACCTGAAATATTCTTTTTAAAAGGCTTAAAACCTTGTGTCTTCTTAGGGAAAGTCTTAAAATGTTTATCTCCTTTTCTAGTAACTATGGTCACAGACCTTGACCTATATCTGTTGATGTCATCATTTTCTTTGACCAATATCACAGTCATTTCATCCAAAGACCACTCAACCTTTTAAGTGTTATAACTTAATTTGATAGAGTCAAATTGGTAAAGAAGACTATTCATAATGCACCAAGTCAGATAATCCTCACCAAGATCAGTCTTGGCGTCCTTGAGCTTTTGATAGTATGATGAAAGCTTCAAAATATTTTCCCTTACTCCACTAACCCCATCATACATTGTCGAGTTCAATCAATTCAAATAGTGATGCTTGTCATTTTTATCAAACTTTGTAAACTTTTTACCAATTTCCTCAAAGAGTCTCTTGGCATTGTCAACTTTGGGAATGCTAGCAAAAATAGAATCCTCCACATAATACTCCAGTAACATCATACAACAGTTGTTTGAGTATTTCCAATTCTCATGCAACTGTCTAGCCTCAACAGTTGTCACTTCAGTAGGTTTCTCTGGTGGATCAATCTTCAAAGCCAAGTCCAGCTTCATTATTGTCATATACAACAATAGAGTCTTTTTCCAAATATTAAAATTAGTCCCATTCAAAACCATCATGGCAGTCATAGGCTGAGTATTTCCTGGAATGTTCACAACTGTGGAAATAGCAAATATTAATAACATGCATATCACAAATAAGATCATGCACCTGCTCATTTCCCAGTCTCCATCAAATATATATTAACATTTAAATTACTAAGGTTTCTTAGAGCACACAAGAAAAAAACTCATACACAAGTAAAGACAATTTATCAAATACCACAACTAAATGCATTGAACCAGTTACTAAAAGTTCAAACAAGAACCTGTAGTTCATGACATTTAATCAACTTCCTTACTAATCTAACCATTCTACCAAGTAATTAAACCACCGACAGGATGGTCTAACTACCCGTATGGACTTTAGTATTATAATTGGGAGAAAAATAAAATAAATAAATTGATAATTTCATGATATATGCAAGTTAAGTTTTACAACATGCAAGTACTTAAAATCCTAAACCACTATGTCAATTTCATATTGACAATTACATATATTGGACATGTCAAAACTTTACGACATGCAAAGATTTGAACATGTTGCACTACTATGTTATATTTAAAATAAAATCATTAAAGAGAATAATAATAAAATAAAATAAATAAATGAAAATTTTGTTTATTTTTTGGTCGCTGACGTCACCTATATGGCATGCCGTACGGCCACACGGAACCAAACGGCATGCTGAGTCGGTTTCGCGGGTTGCGTGACCTGTGTAGTAATCCGCCTGAAAAAAAAATGCTCTTCCATTGACAGTTTTCATAGCCAATTACTGGGTTTTACTCACAGATCACGTTCCGGTTGCTTTCCAACATCAATTCAGCCAATAATCGCCCGAAAAAATTAAAGTACCATAAAATATACATATATATGTCTGAAAATTCTAGAAAAAAGAAAAAACAAATGCCAGATCGTGATTTTCATGCTTTCAGGCAAAATTGAACCAATTTAAGACACGAAGAAACATCATAGAACAAAACCCAATATGCAATTTCAATTTTAAAACAGAATATCAACACAGATCGAAAAGAAATATAATCAGTAAAAACTCTAAATATTCAAGCACGAACTGAGCAATATACATATCAAATCAACCCATTCTTTTGCTATCAATCTAATCGTAAAACATGAATTAGCAATAGCATGATAAAATTCAATTAGAAAAATGTTCAAATCAACAATTACCAATAATCAAAATACAATCGGTTTCACTGTCCGAAAATAAAATAAAATAATATACAGCCAATTGAATACACATGAACAAGCTCTGATACTATTGTTAAAAATAATAAATCTCATTTGATTCAATAGCACGTAAATTTATAAATGTATTATTCACCATTGATTGATTAAATGCTTGGTTTGATGTTCCTGATGTTTGATTGCTTTCTGTCATTGATCACTGCAAAATAATAAACACGTTAAGAGAAACCTCTATGAAATATGCTTTCCTAACCTAGTCTCATTCTCTTTAGATCAAAATAATAATGTATATATAAAATGTTGGCTCTTATCTCATATTTATAACCCACACAAAATAATAATAATAATAAATATAATAATATTTATTTAAAATAGAGATAAGTCCAATTATATAAGACTTTACTGATACAAATATACTAGGTTCATTTGGTCTAATGGGCCCACCAAAGAATTAAGAGAGAAATATCTAGAGGCTTCTTTATTTATTATTAATCAATGTCTTTAATCCCATTATTGAAAATACAGAAGCCCAGTAAGTGAGTTCACATGATTATACCCGATCCACGTATAATTATTCTAACAAAATATTCATTTTTTAATTAAAAAAAAAAACAAGTGAGTAATTAGAGTTATTTCTATAATTTGTGGTAATCAAAAAAGGGAAAAAGCTTTTTATTACATATTATAAAAATGAACTTAATATAAACTATATATAAAATATATATATATATATAGAACTGTTAATATGGGTGACGTAGCTCACCGTTCAATGGACGACAATCTATATCTGCAGTCTAATATGTATATTCAAATGCATTGACCGCATAAATATGCATATCAGATGGTTGATATGGGACTCTCATTCATTAAATGGTGAACTACATTGCTTTTATTAACAATTTTGTATATATATAGTACAAAATATATAGTTTAACCGGTCATTAGTCAAAGCGTGTCACACTCCCGATACCTTCCTGGTCCAGTAATTAAGGTAAAGAGGACCCTACAAAAGGAGAAAGAAGAAGAGGAAAAAAAAATAAGAACTTTTTGTGGGGACTAGTTTTAGAGAGTTTTCACCTCCACTTCCGAATGGAAAAAAAGAAAAAAGAAAAAAGGTGACTGCTAGCTCAAGGCATCCAACAAAGGGGTTCACATGGTGGGGTGGGGCGTTGTGTATTCATCTCTATGCCATTGCCATTTGTAATTGCTAAGGGTGTTTATTCAAACGTTGCCTCCCTTTTTTTGTTTTTTTCCCCCTCCTCTTCACCTAATCAAAGTTCTTGTCCTTATTTCAAGGTGGTCCATATATAACAACTAGAGATTTCCTCACTACCTCCAATCTCTAAGGCTCTGTCTCTCTTGCTTTGCTCTTTCTTCTCCTATTAGAAAGCTCACACCCTGTTAATTATAGTTCAAGTTATTTTATATTATGGTAATTTACTATCAGTGGTTTATATGGTAAGAAAATTTTAAAATACAACTGAATTTTACTATAAAATTTTAAAAAATTGTTACTTAACTATAAAGAATATTATTCTATTATGAATAAATAATAATTCGTTATAAATTTTACAATATTACTCTATAATGGATCAGTTTACATATCTATAAAAAATAATATATGTTTATGATATTAACATTTTTTTAAATTTTATAGTTAAATCTCAAATAAAAAATTAGACTGTTTTCAAAATGCATAGCTTAGAATTCACTAATTTTTTGTCCAAACAGTTTAATGCCAAAGTTACTTATACCAATATCAAACTATAAAATATAAAAATAAAAAATCAGTACCGCATTGTATTATTAGTATTTCATTATGAGTAGTGATGAAATTTATTTTAAATTAGTATCTTAGTTTTTTTTTTTTGGTAAATTAAATGAGTATCTTAGTTATTATCTAAACAAATCATATTAGTAGTTAATAGACAAAGTTAACCAACATGCCATTTATTTTTTCCATGGGTGAATATAAGGCTGGTTGAAGCATAAATTTTCCTTTGTAACTATTAATGGACATCTTTGTCATACATTTCAAAGTTTTATACCAAAAAGAAAAATCGAAACATAGTATGAGAAATGAATGAAGTGTGAAAGCTGCATCTAACTAATTAAATAACTTCCCTTTCCAGTAAAAAAAGTATTCATATATAAATGTATGCATTGCTTTTAAGTTTTATCCCACTACTTCTTTTTCTGTTTTAAAATAATGTCGTTATTTTTTTCTTAAATTACATACCAAAAGTTTCCAAAACCAAAAATAAAAAAAGCAAAATAAAAATAAAAATCAACACCACCAACAAGGTAACAATCTGACATAATAAATCCAGTCACGTACATGCATAAGAAGATATTAAAACCTCCACCTCCATTAAATAAGCTCACATCTTCCAACAGTTTTAAAATTTCCATTTTTCAACCCCATAAATGATGGAAATGCCCCTCTTGCAATTGCTTTGACCTCTACCTTTTTACTCTATACTCCGTATTCCTCACCAAGGTCAGTCCTGTAAATGCATACTAAATTTCAATTCAGTGATTCAGCTGCCAAAATCAGAGGATAAGTATAGAACCCTAGCTGGTCAATCAGAGCCTCTCTCTTATTTTTCTTCTTGATAAGATCACGGCTTAGATTCCATTCTCCTCCGTAAAGTTCACGAATTTCGATCAAAACTCGCCGGAATATTCATACCCATCTCCCCGGAAAATATGGGTTCGGACCCAAACACATGATAGCGGCGACAATGGGGGAAGAGGATTGCCACAAGGAAGCAAAACAAGATCCAAAGCCGCCGGAATCCTCCGCCGGAGATTCCAATCTTCGGAAAGCTATCGACTCCTTAACGTCTTTGATATCGCTTTCCCATTCCGTCAAAGTCTTCGCCGTGAAATGGCAATTGATTCGGAACAAGCTCGAGGAGTTGAACTCCGGCTTAATCGCCGTGGAAAACTGCGATTCCGGCGAGAACCCGGCAATATTAGGCCTAATTTCAGCCGTGGTTTTCACGGTCAACGATTGCAACGATCTCGCTCGCCGCTGTGTTGATCTCTCGTACAGTGGGAAGCTTCTGATGCAAAGCGATTTGGATGTAATCTCTTCGAAATTCGATAGCCATGCGAGAAAGCTCTCCGAGATTTACAACGCCGGCATTTTGACTCGACGGTTTGCCATTGTCGTTTCGAGGCCTAGTGTTGGAGCTTGCAGAGACGACATGAGGTTCTATGTAAGAGATTTGGTGACCAGAATGAAGATTGGAGATACAGAGATGAAACGGCAAGGTCTGGTTAACTTGCACGAGGCTTTGGTAGAAGACGAAAAATATGTGAAAGTGACTGTGGAACTCAGCGATATTGTGTACGTATTGGTCAACTTCCTGGATTCTCCGGAGATTGAAATCCAACAAGGAGCCGCAAAGGTACTCTCGGTGATTTCAGGGTTCGATTCCTGTAAGGGTGTTCTGATTGGAGCTGGGATTGTAGCTCCATTGGTCCGGGTTTTGGAATGCGGGAATGAGTTCGGGAAGGAAGCGTCCACAAGGTGTTTGCAAAAACTCACTGAGAATTCGGACAATGCGTGGTCGGTTTCAGCTCATGGAGGAGTAACAGCTCTGCTTAAAATCTGCGCCTGTGGCAATCGGAGGACGGAATTGATTGGCCCTGCTTGTGGGGCTCTGAAAAATCTTGCAGGAGTTGAAGAAATAAAGAGATTCATGGTTGAAGAAGATGCCATATCCACCTTCGTCAAGCTTGTCCGGTCCAGGGATGAAGCGGTTCAGATGAATTCGATTGAATTTCTTCAGAATATAGCATCTGGGGATGAATTAGTTCGGCAAATGGTGGTTAAAGAAGGAGGAATCCGTGCACTAGTACGTGTCGTAGAGCCCAGATCGTCTTGCAGTTTCAAGACCAGAGAGATAGCTCTTCGGGCGATAGAAAATTTGTGTTTTTCCTCAACGAGCTCTGTTGGGATTTTGCTAAACTATGGATTTGTTCACCAACTCATCTTCCTCCTACGAAACGGTGAAGTTACGATTCAAGAATTGGCATTGAAAGTGGCAATTAGGCTGTGCGGAGCATCGGAGGAAGCCAAGAAAGAAATGGGCGAGGCGGGTTTCATGCCGGAGCTTGTGAAGTTTCTTGATTCCAAGTCGATTGAGGTTCGTGAAATGGCAGCTGAGGCCCTCTCTGGCATGGTTTTGGTACCCAAAAACCGAAAGAAATTCGTTCAAGACGATCGCAACATTGGCCTGCTTCTGCAATTGCTTGACCCAGAACAGGAAAATCCAGGCAACAAAAAGTTGTTGCTTTCTATATTAATGTCATTGACAAGTTGCAACAGTGGGAGAAGGAAGATTGCGCATTCTGGTTATCTTAAAAACATTGAGAAACTTGCAGAAGCTGAGGTTTCAGATGCTAAGAAACTTGTCAGAAAGTTGTCCACCAACAGATTCCGGAATTTATTAAGTGGATTATGGCATTCTTGAATGTAAGTTTGCTTCTTCTTTTTCTTTTTTTTAAAAAAAAAAA
Organism: Ochetophila trinervis; assembly: GCA_003254975.1. Taxonomy (NCBI): domain Eukaryota; kingdom Viridiplantae; phylum Streptophyta; class Magnoliopsida; order Rosales; family Rhamnaceae; genus Ochetophila; species Ochetophila trinervis. The sequence goes on from QANX01005896.1 coordinate 31,642, forward strand.
ACAATATAAAGTATATATATTTTTGTTATAACACTATATCTGGGTAAAGTGTTTTCCAACCTATTAACCTGTTAATTTTTTCATATCTTCCAGCCTAAAAAGAATATTTGTTTCTCATAATCATCATTGAGTTCTCTTCCTCATTTAGCTTTACCCCTTTCCAATGGCAGCTTTAGAGAAACAGCTTTTTCAAGATTGTAACCTTAAGTAGAGATCAAGAAAGACTGTTCCTTCATATTTCTTGTAGATACTCTGCAATGGCAGATATAAATTAAATAATGTTAAAAAGAATGATTTACAGGAAATAATGTGATGGCATATAATTTAATTAGATGAGGATAGAAGGATTATAATATATGATTTTTCTGCATGTTTTGGGGAGAGCACATGGGTGGAAAAGGCATGAATACCCAGATGGGCATGTGAGTGTTAATCAAGGTCTTGCACTGTGTATTATTATGGACAGAGAAGATAGTGATAGATGAAGTTGCCTACTGTATTTGCTTTGTCTTTTATTTTAACTCTCGCTTTTCACTCTGTTATGACAGTTTCTTCGTCTTTATATATAAATAAAAGTGCCTTATTTTAGAGCTATGCAAAATCTGTCAAATATTATTGGGTTTCCATCTTTATGAACAAACAGGAAGTGCAAGATCATCCACAAGACATAATTTAAGTAATGGTGGTGAAGTGGTGAATTATAGATTCTTTTTATTGTGCCCTTGGTTGAAATATTTATGTGTAAGATAGAAGGATTTGATTCCACTTTTCCATGCTCAAGATGGGGCATGATCTAATCTATTTAAGGTACATAGGCTTTGATAATTAGAAACCTAACGTTAGCAATAAAAAGGACATGTGGACCATGGAAGCCTTTTTTTTTCTTTTTTTTTTGGCTCAAACCATGGAAGCTTCTTGTGTCTTAGTAGGGTGTTTCCAAACTAAACCAGACATGCAGCCCCATGTGTTTCATGTACTAAGTGATTTCACTGTCATTCACCAAAAAAAATAAAATAATAATAATTTCACTGTGGGTTTGAGATATGTTTTGGGTCCTTTTCTTTCTCAGATTAAGAGAGAGAGAGAGAGAGAGAGAGAGAGAGTGTTTATGGATCAATTGCTTGATCTCAATCAAAGTTCTTAGCGGTAGTGTTAATAAATTGATTGTGCATTTGTTTGCCAAGTGAAGTTGGCTATATCATATTTGTAAGGTTAGTCTAGAGTTAAAACCATTGAACGTACATCTCCATATACTTTTTTAGCTACAAAATACATTTCTCCCAATTTGTAATAAAAAAAAATGTTTGCTAGATCAAATGGGTTCAAATTAGGGGTGGGTGTAGTCTGGTTTGGGTTGGTTTTTCGTAAAAATTCAAACTAAACTGTACTTGACGGTTTTGTTTAATAACAAACCAAACTAAACTGTTAGAACCACTCAAACCAAACTGAACCAAACCGTTAAAGAATAGTTTGGTTCGATTTGGTTTAGCAGTTTGGACTGCGAAATTTAATTTTATAGTCAAACTTAATCTAAAAGACTAAAATTTAATTTTGTAGTCCAAAGTTTAAACTAATTTTAATACTATAGTACTAAATTCAAATTCAAAATATTACAATTCAAAATTCAAACTAAAACAAAGTATTACAATTTAAAATGAAAATTGCAAACATTCCAAACATAAAAAGAAAAATATAAAACACATCAAACATCCCAAACATAAATATTAATAATATATATCATTAATAATAAAAAATATTATAAATATATTATATATTAACCTGCGGTTTGGATTGGTTTGATCTAAAAACTATTCAAACCGTAAACTAAATCGTTGGTTGCGGTTTAGTTATACAATAAACCGAACCAAACTGTTCTTTTTCATAAACCAAGCTAAACCGAACCAAAAACAACGATTTTGTTCAGTTTTTATCCACCCCTAATTCAAATCACGCTTTCTACTAAATCACCAAAAAAATATCACACTTTCTATTATTATAATTTTGGAAAATAAAAATTATTGTTTTTATTTTTATTTTTTATATTTGGTCTAATGGTATAATTATTAGAATACAAGGTTCCAAGTTCAAACTTTTAACTTACATAAAAATTTCTCCTCCCCAATTTATAATAACAATAAAAAATGCTATATTTAATTTTTTATGAGTCATAACAGTTTCAACCTTTTCCTCCTCATTTTGATAGAAGAGGACCGTATGCCACAATAGAACAGGATCCAGTAAAAATTGGGCCAAGTTGTAGTTCTTACACCTTACATACAGACGGGTGTTCTAAGTTAACACTTGAATTGGGCCTTGTAAAGTGACTGCGTACTATGGGCTTCAAAAAAAAATTAGGAAAATTGGCATAGATGCCTACTAGGCAACAGATTAATGAAAAATACCCATCAATTTAAAAGTTTTGAAAAGTGCCAATATTTGAAAATGAAAAACCAAAAATACCCTCTCTCATTTAATGTCCCCACCCACCTATTGTACGACCCCACCCACCTGATTCAAGCAGAAAAACAAATGCAATGTGAAAAAACGTATTTTTGTGCTCTGTTTAAGAAAAAAAACATTTGGTCTGGATAATCTCCCTCATAATTATCTTGTAGTTCAGCACCATTTAATTTGTATAGAGCTCTATTCCGAAAATATTTGGGGTATATAGAAAAGCAATTGCATTGCATCTTCAATATTGAGAAAGGTAATTTGCATTTTTTTAGTTACAATCATCACTAAAGTAGTATTTTACATTTTTTTTGCTAAAATCATTGCTAAAAAGTCATATATATTAGTTTTATGCTTTAGTATGTGTATAAAGTAATTTATTACAATGAAAAAAATAAAAACAATGAAAAAAACAAAGAAAACCATAGTCTAAACAATATTTGCCCGAGGTTGAAGACAATGTACCCCGCCCAACAGACGGGGCATACAGAAGGGGTATATAAAATGAACTGGAACCAATAAAATGTTTACCCCGTCATAGAGTAGGGGGCCCCGTCCAATTGAGCTGGGGTACTAGGCAGAGATAAAAGTTTGTTATGCGTATAACCCCGCCTATATTGGACGTGGCCCCTTACTATGTGGCGGGGTCAGCATTTTATGTGTTGCTTAATATGTTTAGTCGAGGAAATATGTTATTTTATTATTATTTAACATCATTTTTTATTTTTAAATTGTTTCAATTGCAGTAAAATGGACCTGATTCCAATACAAATATCTTATGATGGAAAGTGGGTAAAAAATGAACAATGTATGTGGGTACATGAAGATACAAAAATGGAAGCTACCTACATAAGAAAGAGTTTTACACTATTAGATCTGAAGAATGAAGTGTATAAAACATTAGATTTGGACCCATGCCAATATGATTTGAGCATGAAGTTTTTCTTTGTGATTAATATTCCAAATGTGTCTCCATGTCCTTGCGATACTGATAGACACGTATCAATCTTTATCGACAAGCAAATAAGAAACTCACCCATATACAGGTCTCCATTATATGTTGACCAAGTTATGCGAGCTGCTGTTCATCCAATGCCACAGTTTAGGAGTTTTGAACCTGCGAGAACTATACATGCAAAACTTTCTTATAGTAGTGGTAGTAACCATATTCCATTATCAAACGATAAACGAATTAGAGTTCCATCTCCAACAACTCTGCAAATGTCTGCCAGCCCCATGCCAATTCCTTGGCTGCAAGTATCAGAAACACAAAACCTAGAGACTCAACTGAATGAGGACTCGGAGAATAACTTTGACAATGAATGTTTAGGGGATGACTTCATTGGACGATGGACTTTCGCTAATGATGATCGATGTGGTAACGATGGTGATTATGATCGATATGGTGATGATGATCAATATGGTGTTGATGGTGATGATCGTTATGGTGATGATGTTCTGCATGGTGATACTCCAGATGAAGTTACCTATGAAGGTGATAGACGACATTCGCAAATGGGACGTGCAGAGCAAAATGAAAGTGGTACAATCAGAAATTCAGAAACACCTACAGAGTTGGCGTCATCAAGCATAAATCAAACTTTTGAGAAAGACCAAATGTATGCAAGTAAACAAGAGCTTAAAATTAAGTTGAGCCTCCATGCAATCAGAAACAATTTTGAGTTTAGAGTTAAAAAATTTGACATAAGGCGATTTGATGTTGGATGCAATGATAGCAATTGTACTTGGAAACTTCGTGCAACGCAGATGTCTGAAACTAAATTCTGGTCGATCAGAGTATATGTCCCACATCACACATGCAATCTGAACTTTATGCATCGTGATCATCAACAAGCCAGTAGTTTAGTGATTGGAGAGTTTTTCAAATCAAAGTTTACTACTATTGGGCGTCATTTCAAACCAAAGGACTTAATTGAAGACGTACGTAGAGAGCTTGGGGCAAATATAGGATATGATAAAGCTTGGAGGGTTAGAGAATGTGCACGAGCAAGTGCATATGGGATGCCGGAAGAGTCATATGCAAAGCTACCATTATGGTCTGCTGTTCTAGAAAGTACCAATCCTGACTCTTTCACTCGTATTGAAACAGACTCAGAAAATAGATTCCTATATTACTTTATGGCCATTGGAGCTTCCGTTCGAGGGTTTCAACATATGCATCCCGTGGTCGTTGTGGATGTGACATTTTTGAAACATAAATATGGTGGTATACTATACGTTGCAACTTGTTTGGACGGGAATGAACAACTTTTTCCGTTGGCATTTGGCATTGGGCCTAGTGAGAGCGATGCATCATGACAGTGGTTTTTTTCGAGGTTTAAAGATGCCTATGGTGATCATGCTGATTTAGTGTTTATAACAGATAGACATATAAGCTTCTTGCCTGCTATACGATCAGTTTATCCCAATGTGTACTATGGGTATTACGCATACCATCTCAAACAAAACATGAAGGCAAAATATTCGAGAATCAAAAGTCGTATTTGGAAACATATATGCAATTATTTCTATGCAGCTTCTAGGGCTTATTTGATAGAAGACTTCGACATATATATGGGACAGCTGTGCCAACTAAGCAGTGAATGCCATGAATATCTTATGGAAGCAAATCCATCAAAGTGGGCACGCGCACATTTCCCTAGTAACAGATTTAGTATCATGACCACTAACATTGCAGAAAGCATGAATTCCGTGCTTAAGGACTCAAGAAACGAGCCAATTATTCCATTACTCAATTGCATAATACAAGTTTTGCAGAAGTGGTTTCACATTAGGCGAACCAACATAGCTGTCCATACAAATAGTGATGTCACCAAGAAGTTAGATAACATCTTGCAAAAACATAGAGAGGAAGCGTCCTCATTCTATGTGGTGCCAGCTAACTTATACGAGTACGAAGTACATGGGAGCAATTTAATCGGGATAGTGAATTTGTGAACTAAAACATGTTCATGCCGTGAGTTCACACTTGATGGGTACCCATGTGTTCATGCTTTCGCTGTTTGTAGGGATCGCAATGACTAGTTACCATGTCTACTTACGAGACTTGTTGTTGGGCCAACGAGTCGTCCATTATACTAATCGAAAAGGGTTCGAAGGATTCTAGCAAATCTGGTCACTGTTTGAAAAAATCAAGTTGGGGACCCCGCCTGGTCGCTGGTAACTTACAATGAATATACTAGATATACTAGATAAATATACCCCGCCCTTATATTACCCCGTCCACATGTAGGGGACCCCGCCTGAAGCCGAAGGGGTAGAAGACAGAAACCAAGTTGTTTCTGCCTTATACCCGACCCACTTGAAAAGGGGCCCCCTGCCTTAAGACTGGGTAAAAACAAATGACAATGAAATAAACTCTTCTATAACACCACACAAAACATCCAAAAAAATTTATGGTTCTACAATGCGCAAATATTTGTCTCTCAAGTATTAACATATACCCAAATACAATTTGGCCAATATCTAAAGAACAAAGAGAAACACATTTGCCAATATCTATAGACATGTCCAACTCAAAAATAAGTAGAGAACAAGGAGAAAAATTAAACTTCGGTTGCTGCTGCTCAAATGGCTGCTTGGTTTCCTCCGATTGGGTTCGAGCTCGCGACAATCGTCATCCATGGCTGACATTTGGTGGGTCACTGGCGAACTCTTCTTTTTGGATGCATTTTTCATCTCGATGGATTTTTCAATTGCCGGCGGCAATTCTTTTTCTTTTTCTTTTCTTTTATTGCCAGAAATTAGCTTCCCATTGCCAGCGGTTGTTTTTAATTCTAGTCATTGCCGGAGACCTAAACTCTAACGAGTAAATACCAGACGACGAAATGGAGGGGAGGGCTGAAAGAGATGGGTAGGGGGGAATGGCGTGAAAAATTACGAAATCGTAAAAAAAATCCCTATTTTTCAGGGAGGGCATATTTGAAATGGGTGGGTGGAGGCATTAAATGAGAAAAGGTATTTTCGATTTTTCATTCTCAAATATGGACACTTTTCAAAGGTTTTAAAATGGTGGGTATTTTTCATTAATCTCTTGGCTATGTGGGCATCTGTGCCAATTTCCCAAAAAATTGTACAGGAGTTTACCTCACTGACATTTAATTATTTATGTTTATTTTAGTTATTCATATCCACTATTTATTTTAAAATTCCTTCCCCTCCTTCCTCCATCTCCCATTTCCCTTAGTATCTTCGATCCTCTCTCTCTCTCTCTCTCATTCACACTTTTTCAAATTTCATTTCTCTTCTCTTGGAAAACAATGACACCAGTTAAGAAATTCTCTTTCATATATAAAGCCAAAATAATGGTGGCCAAAAAAACCACTGTCATTAAACTCATATTGCGAGCACCATCACATCTAAAGAAGAAAACTCACCATGAAGAACAAAATCATTTCTACGAAATTGCCTCACATTGCCGAACTAGCTTGAAATGACCTTTTATGTTGGGCGATGTGGCATAAAGTAGAGCAATATGTACCCTGCTCAGAATTTGTACACACCAGCGGTGTGCACCCTGCCTAGAATTTTCATATACTGCATTTACGTTAGGCGGTGTGGCATAAAGTAGGACAATGTGCACATTTGCACACACCACCCTTACATTGGGTTGTGTGGCATAAGTTCGGCGATGTGAACCTCGCCCAACATTTGCACAAATTGTTCAATGCTTAGGCAGGCCATATACTGTTGTCTTCAACCTTTGTTTTTCTAATTTTTTTTCTTTATTTCGCTTTTTTTTTCCATTTCAATAAATTTTAAAAAACACACAACATTTAAATACATTAATATGCATTTTAACAACATTCTTATAACAAAAAAAGAAATCAAATTATCTTGGTGGATGGTGGAGTTGGACTTAATATTGTTAAAAACTTTTTCAAAGTTTGTTGTTATTAACGAGTGGTGTTTTAAAAAAGCCAATACAACCAAATTTGAGAGGAAATCATCAGTGAATTATAAAACACAATGGAGATTGAATGGGTTCATGACAAGTGGTAGAAAAAATAGTAATTATTTTGCTAAAGGTAAAAACAAATGGTAAGTAACAATATTAAAGAAGGGGTAAAATGAGTAAAATGGATTTTGAGGTGGTGATGTAGTGGGCATGAATAATTAAATAAAAAATAGTGGACATGAAAACTTAATGGTTGTGTGAAATGGGCATGGATAGAAAAATTCCTTTGTTAAATGTGTTTTGGGGGTCGAATTTGTTCACGAACTTTACACGAGTGTCTTAATGGTTTGAGTTTCACACATGCTTATGGATTGGGCTAGTCCTGCTACATCTAGGTCTGTGTGACAAGGTCATTTTACTCTTTTGGATTTTTTAGTGTGAGATCCAAGTCAGATGCTTTCAAAATATCATTCTCTTGCAAATACCTAGTCAGATAACAGAGAGGGAAAACCACCAAAAGAAGAAAAAGATACGCAAAGCATTTTTCTTCTAGAAAGAAGTTAGTCTATCATAAACATAAACTTAAATAGACAAATATAATCAAACTAATAACATTTAATCATAAGCAAATAGAAGAATATTGTTGAAAACTAGGTTTGAGAGCAGAGGTTGCAACATGTTTTTGATAAATAATATTGTTTCTAAGTGGTTGGAGACTATATGAAGTGAATAAAGGTTAATACTTAAAATAATCCAGATGTTATAGGTATGGAAAAACCTAAGAGAGTAATTAATGGTCTAGAAAACTTTAAAAGATTATCTTGGTCATATATCCTAAAGAGATCGTCTACTTTCATATCTGGGAAAATTTGTTCTTTTATTTTGAGATCAATATTTGAATCTTGGCTTGAATCAAGAAGATAATTCTTGTTTGGAGCACCATAATTTCCAAGAATTCCTAAACTTTGCATGTAAGACGATGGATCTAGACCCTTATGTCTCAACCATCATTCAAAAGCTAAAAACTTCCACCTAGTAGCAAGATTACGATATGGCAGAAATCCTATCAAAGAGCTAAAAGATAACTGTAGAATAAATCAAATTTAAAAAGGTAACTAAATTGCAAGTTATATCCTACAAATAAATATACAGGAGAAAACTAGTGCATATTAAATAGTTGTCTAATGTGTAGTTACAACAAAACCTCTAGGGCTACAACTTATCAACTCCACCTCTCCCTTATGTCGTCTTCACCAGATCTTCTGCTCTAGTCCAATCGACATCATCATGTCCCTATAAATTTATTGGTTGTTACACTCCACTAAATGTTGTGGCTTAAAGTTAGACAATATCAAAGAAGTTGGTTATTACAAAATTTTTTATTGTTCGAACACTAGAAGCTCCCATGTGAAGTTCTCCATGTTAGCTCCATGAGATGATGTGTGGTTGCTTGTTCATCTTTTGAGTGGCAGAAGCCTTCATGTGGCCTATTCTAGATTGCTTTATCAGGCATGATTGCAGCGAATCTTCCTTTGAATAGGTTTGTAATTCTTTTTGCTTGAATAGTATGAGCATGTTGGTTTGCAACAAAAATGTAAAATCTCTGAGCGGTTGCTCCTTCTCCCTTTGCAGCCTAATTAAGAGTAGCTTCATTTGGTACGATGTCTATGAATCCATCTTTGGAAGGCTTTGCATGAGTTTTTCTTCCCATCACATAAACACCTCGGGTTATGGCAAGAATGTCGGATCATCATATAACAATTTTTCTCCTCTAATAGCATGTGCAACTTTTGTTCCAAAGGCATAGGTATTTGGGTCCTACATTAAGAAAGTAATTAAATAAATCATTAGAATGTACCTTCTAACGATCAAAGAAAGTGGTACCCAATGATGTAATTATTGACTACAATTATTTGGTTGGAAAGATAGAAGAAAACTACATATATATATATATATACAAATATTTAGATCTGGCAAAATACTACCCGATACGATAATACGACACGATAATTTGCTGGTTTGGGTCTCCAATATTAAAATCGGGTTGATATCAGTGTTACACGATATGACACGATAAAAAATGGGTTAGAACGGGTTGGAACATGTTAACACGATAAGAAAAATATTAATTTAATTATTTCTTTATAACTAATTTTTTACATTACTTTTTCTTTTTTTAAGAAACTATAAAATTCATATTTTAGTTCATTGAAAAATAACAATTTTTATATCTATTTATATATTGATATTTTATTTTAGATTCTCTCTTTTTTATTACTTCTATTGGATGTAGAATTTTAGTTTGGTTTATAATATTTTATATATTTTTAAATTGACAATTGTAATGCATATTTATTTTCTTAGCTACGATAAATATTTAATATAGCTTTAGTTCGTAATATTTTACATATTTTGAATTCACAATTATTAATTATGTAGAAGAATTTAAGTATTATGTTTGTTGTGTGGTTTGTTATTTTTTTAACATGTATTAAATATGTTGTTTTAGTTTTTATTTTTTGTTAGGAAAATGATACAAATATTTAAGTTTGTCTGTGCTTCATTATTGTTTAGCATGAACTATGAAATATAAATCAAATATATTTTTTATTTTTTTT